>NEWO01000210.1:265985-297382 GCA_003013225.1 Phalaenopsis aphrodite
TTTTTTCCTTTTTCAAGTGAGGATTACTATATCTGAATAGCTTTTAATGATTTTGAACTTCACTTTTCTTTCCCTAAATTTGAAACTCAAAGCATTTCTTTACCTTATAAATATTTCATAATTTTTACATCATTGAGCCCCAATCTTTTCTTTTCAAATGAATTTCTAGAATCTTAATACTTCAAAATATAGTTTCATTTACTTTAAATAGTTAACTATAATCTTATTCTCTTATACTAAATATCTTAAGTTACAAAAATTAATTTTAATTTCAAAAAATATTTCTTTAAATCTACCATAACATTTAAATAATTGCAAAAAAAATATAATTACCTGAATTAAATTCACTTCATGAAATCATATAAATAATTTTTGAAAATATTAAAATAGAGGACATCTAATAGTTAATCTTTTTCTTCCCTCCCTCAAACTTAAATTTTTAAATATGAAATAATACAGGTGGAAAGAAAAACTATAAATATAAATCATAACTCAGTATTGTAGGCATTTTCATCATTCTAAAATTTCTGCAGGCCTTCTCAAATTTTTATTTCACCTAATCTATAATATTAGGAGCTTTCTACACATATAAATCATTAGAGAAATTTTTGGGTAATGAAATTTTGAAATAAGTAGAAAACTAAAACAAGCACAACATTTTCTAACACAATCACAATACTAAACAATTAAAGTTAAAATGTGAAATGAAAATCACATTATAATCCACAAATCTACTTAACATCTATTGAACTACACATGCACATTTAACTATAACACTAACTTTATAAAAATTAAAATTATCTAAGTACAACGTAATACTAAAAATGAAAGTCCAAACATCCATTTCTATTACAAAAAGATTACATAAAATAAAAATACAAACATAAGTACATCAATTTCATTCTATATCAAAACCCCAAGATATATCTTCATCGCGTTGATCAACAGGTGGATTGGTTTGATACTGAGTATATCGGGGGCACTCAGGAAACGTAACATCAGACTCACCTCTATAGTGTCGGGCCTTAGCTTCTTAATAGGTTACCTCAAAATTTGAATGCCTCTATAGGTACTCACTATTGTAATCGTGTCGACGTTCTAAACCTCCAATCCTTTCACTTATCAAGTCTATGCTCTTCCGCTGCAAGGTCAACTCATTCATCAAATCAAAGAGGGTAGGGGAACTAGAAGGTGGAAGGTAATAACTTATAGAGGGGACATATCTACTAGTAGAAGGTTCTTGACTTCTACTCCAAGTTCTCCATTTCTCATGAGACTCATAAGTCTTTAAATTAGCCTTACTAATGGGTTTCATAGGATAAACTCATTCTTCATCTCCACTTTCCACTCTAGAAAGTTTGCAAATTATATAAATAAGTCCAGGATGTCCTAGACCTCCACTAGTCTCACTCCTCGCCGTAGTCAATATATTCTTAAGAATTATTCTCCCCAAATTTATAGTTCTATTATTCTGAATACAAAAATTCAGAATAGCTCTATCTCTAGTTACCTCACTACGGTGATAGGTCGGTAATAGAGTAGAAGAAATGAAATAGTGTCATGCCTTAGATGTGGCATTCAACATGGAAGCAGAAAAATTTACCCGTTCTCACTGCTTTATCTTCCATGTTCCTTTCCCATCAATGAGAAAGTTGATCACATCATTGAGGGGTCCTTCCATTGTTCTAATGGATTCATATTGGTAGCTATAAGAGTTTGGGACTTTGTAAAAGGTGTTGATGCGGGCGACAGTAAACTCAACAAGAAATCCCCGCACTTGAACGATTCTGTCATCAGAATAAATCACATTGGCATAGAACTCCTTCACAACATTTGCATCAGCTTTATTGGTGGTGTAAAAAAAGTTTTCCCACCTCTGCTCGGCAATAACACATTCAATTTCTCCTCCAAGACTTTCAAAAACTCGATCTTGTATGCACTTCTTTCCTTTAAATATGGAAATAAATTTTGTTTGAGCCATCGCATTGACGAAGCAAGACTCGTTGAACTCAACTCTTCTCTTTTGTCATAGAGTCATTTCAATCTAATCAAATTATAGAAAAATTCCATAAATTACTTCAAATATGTAAATCATGACTTCCAATAGTAATTCTAAGAGTTCAACATTAAGATCCATGAATTTCTTCCCAAATTTTTTTCACATTCTCAAATTTTTCGGATCTCCTTAATGTGGAAGAAATTCATGGTGGAAATCAAATATTTTTAGCTTTGAGTGAAGTTCTTACCTAGAGATGATCAAATCTGGTGTCATAAAGTCTTGAAATCGCCTTCCAATCCAAGATCTCTCAAGTCAAAAATGACCTTTTTAGGAGGAAGGGGATGATGAATAGTGGCGGTTGACTTGTCAAAATCGCTGTTAAAGGTGTTTTTCGTGACCTCACTGTCGGCGGGGTCGATGACACCATCGGTGTGCTCAATTGGAACTAAAATCCCAAGTCTCAGGAAAATCTCACTGTCGGCAGTGTCAAGGGTGCCGTCGGCGGGTTCTATTGATTTTGTCCAAATTTTGGATTTTAGCGATTTCGATCAATTCCAAGCCTAAACAACATCCGTTTAATCATTATAGACATAATTTTAATTAACTAAATGATGTACTTAGCACATATAAACTTTCACAACACAAAACATCATATATATATATATAAATTCCAAGGGGCACAATATATGTTACATAACACACCTAAGTTTGATATTTTCTCAACCTCAATACATTAATTCAGCGTCGCAATCCAATCCACAACACTCAAAACGCCAAAACAAAAACATCCTATGCTTAGTCTCAACTATACAGAGATCTACAAGCATAATTCTAAAGCAAAGAAAATACAAAGTTCAAATCAAAATACATAGATAGAAAGATAGGTAGTAATATAAATCTACTTATCCTCAAACTCAGTACTTGATTCTCCTCTGAGATCACCCATTGATTGCACATGAACAAAGAGGTTGTAGAAGGGTCTGAATGGAAATTCTTCAGTGGAATCCTCTTCTATTAACTTCATCCTCCTCATTAGTCGTATCAAGCTATCTTTTAAATATCCAGAGTGCTCAAAATGTTCCTTCAATCGCCATTCTAAATGATCGAAGAAATCGAAGATATTATTAATCTCATTCATGACATTTTGTACCTCCTTTTCCAATTTCTTAATTCGGCGCAGGATCACTAGAGACTTATTAGGGACTAAGGGTTGAGCTGACAGTGAATTCTGAGACGCTTAATCTACTAGAATTGCCATGTCATTTTCATTTTGAAAAACTGGGAAACTTTTAGTTGGATCTAAAGGCTTCGAAGGTAGCAACACCTTTTCCCAATTTTCATAGGACACTTGGAACTGACTTCAAAGTGAGAAAATTGGGGAGAAGTGTCCAAGCTCATAAGTTGATCCTTGAACGGTCAGGTCCAAAAACGACTTTACAATTATAGATCCAATGTCGATCGATAGTCCCCTTTGGATGCAGTAATTCAAAATGACACTTTCTTTAGAAACTTTACTGATCTTCATTGTCAGTAACAGTTTCACAAAAATGAGAAAGTGCCAATGTTTTGAAACGGGATTTAGGAGTGTTGCAGAAAAACTAACATACATGTTTTCTCTTATTTACCAGTCGTCAATTTCATTCGTTAAATATTGGTAAATCTCATTCATCTGGTTTCTCGTTGAGACGAATATAGAATAGTGGCAGACATGAACATTCTCTATCATATATAATTCCTTTATCCGTGCAGGAGTGAAAGTTATTCATCTTCCTCGCTCATAAACAACTCCTTGGTTGATTCCATGTATCCAATTTTTAAGATGTCTCATGGGTAAATAAGAGTAGTGGAGCTTAATAATACCACAAAATAATGATAATTTCAAATAGAAACTACTATAATTGCAATAAAAATAAAGATAGATATGGGTTGCCTCCCATAAAGCGCTTGGTTTAACATCGTCGGCCTGACCTATTCAAGTGTCATTCAGGTTGACTGATCATTAAAACTTCTTTAAAATTTGGTCTTTTACCTCTTCAATTTCAATAGCTCCGTAAGTATAAACTTGAGTCACAGTAAAGGGTCCTAACCCACGAGACTTCAATTTCCCAGAAAATAACTTCAACCTAGTGTTGTAAAGTAAAACTTCTTGTTCTGGTTCAAAGTTCTTCTGGTTAATCTTCCTATCATGCCATAACTTTAATTTTTCCTTATAAATTTTATCGTTATCATAAGACTCATTTCTTAATTCTTCCAATTCATTTAATTATAATAATCTCTTCTTACCAGCATCTTTCAAAATATAATTGAATTCTTTAATCGCCCAATATGCTTTATGATCTAATTCTACTGATAAGTGACAAGTTTTTCCAAAAATTAATCTGTAAGGAGTCATTCCAATAGGAGTTTTATAAGTCGTCCTGTAAGCCCATAATGTAGTGTCCAATCTAGTGGACCAATCTACTTTACTAGGGTTTATAGTCTTTTCAAGTATTTGTTAAATCTCTCTATTAGAAACTTCAGCTAAACCACTGGTTTGAGGATGATAGGCAGTGAAGATTTTTATGAATAATATTAAATTTTTCTGTCAATCTCTGAATGAATTTATTTCTAAAATGGGATCCTCCATTAGTGATAATCATTCTAGACATTCTGTATCTAGTGAAAATATTTTTCATTAAAAATCGTGAAACACTTTTAGCATCACAACGAGGTAAAGCTTGTGCTTCAATCCACTTAGAAACACAGTCTACTGCAATTAATATATATAAGTTTCTAAATGAAGGAATAAATGGTCTCATAAAATCTAATCCCCAAACGTCAAAGATCTCAACTTCAAACATGAAATTCAGAGGCATTTCATTTCTTCTAGATATATTGCCTGCTCGTTGACATCGATCACAATTTTTTATGTATCTATAAACATCTCTAAAGATGGTAGGCCAATAAAATCCAGCTTGTAAAATTTTATAAGCAGTTTTATCAATCCCGAAATGTCCTCCAAATTCAGAATCATGACATTTCTGAATGTCAGCTCAGTTTCTTCATAAGGTACAAATCTCCTCATAATAAGATCCTTACATTATTTATATAAATAAGGCTCATCCAAAAAATACGCTTTTTCATCATGAATGAATTTCCTTTGTTGTTGCAATGTCAGAATAGGAGGAAAAATATCACTTACATTATAATTAACAATATCAGCATACCATGGTATTTTTCACTCATTAATATTATAAAGTTATTCATCAGGGAAACTGTCTGTAATTTCATTATCAGTGTCGGATGATTCTTGATTTTCTAATCTTGATAAATGATCAGCAATTTGATTATCAGTTCCCTTTCTATCAATAACCACAAGATCAAATTCTTGCATCAAAAGTATCCATCTAATCAACCTTGGTTTAGCATCCTTCTTTTGCATCAGATATTTAATAACAGAGTGATCAGTATGCACAACACATTTAGCTCTAATTAAATAAGATCTGAATTTATCTAAAGCATACACAATTGTTAGTAACTCTTTTTCAGTAACAATATAGTTAATTTGTGCACCATTAAGAGTTTTACTAGTGTAGTATATAACTTTAAAAATCTTTTCATACCTTTGTCCAAGAACAACTCCAATAGCATAATCACTAGCATCACACATCAGTTCAAATGGTTTCTCCCAGTTAGGTGAAACTATAATAGGGGCTGTGATTAATTTTTCTTTTAATAACTCAAAGGTATTTAAACAACTTTCAGTAAATTCAAATTTCTTGTCCTTTTCTAAAAGTTGGCATAGAGGTTTAGTAATTTTTGAAAAATCTTTAATAAAACGCCTGTAAAATCCAACATGTCCAAGAAAACTCCTAACCTCTCTTACATTAGTAGGAGGTGTTAGTTTAGATATAACCCGAATTTTTGTAGGGTCTGCTTACATACCATCTTCTAAAATTTTATGCCCTAACACAATTTCTCCTGCAACCACAAATTAACATTTCTCCCAATTCAAAACCAAATTAGTTCTTTTGCATAACTCCAAAACTTTTTCAAGGTAATTTAAGCATGCGTCAAATGATGTTCCAAATACAGAGAAATCTTCAATAAATACTTCCAATCTATCATCAATTACCTTACTAAATATGGACATCATACTTCTCTGAAATGTTGTAGGTGCATTACATAATCTGAAAGGCATTCTGCGAAAAGCAAAAGTTCCAAAAGGACTAGTAAATGTTGTTTTTTCTTAATCATCAGGAGCAATAAGAATTTGATGGTAACCGGTATATCCATCTAACAAACAAAAATATTTGTGTCGAATAAGTTTATCCACTATTTGATCTAAAAATGGTAAAGGAAAGTGATCTTTCCTGATGGCAGTGTTTAATTTCCTATAATCAATGCAAATACGCCAGCCAATAACTTGTCTGATAGATATTAACTCATTATTTTCTTTTGTTTCAATAGTCACTCCTCCTTTCTTAGGAACCTAATGAATAAGACTTACCCACGCACTATCTGAAATAGGATATATAATTCCAGTGTCTAACCATTTCAAAATTTCCTTCTTAACTACTTCTTTCATCATTAGATTTAATCTCCTTTGTGGATCAACTCTTGGTTTATGTTGTCATCTAATATAATTCTGTGCATACAGATTGAACGACTGATTCCTTTAATATCAGCTAAGGTCCATCCAAAAGCTTACTTATATCTTTTTAATGTATCTAACAGTCTTTGCTCTTGCAGATCATTTAATTCTGAAGATATATAATAAGTAATGTAGATGAGTCTCCTAAAAATGCATTCTTTAAGTGGCTAGGCAGTATTTTTAACTTAAGTTTAGGTGGTTTTATAATTGACGGAAATAGATTCTTATCAGCATTTTTCGTAATATCCAACATCTCAAATCTTTCATGAACATAATCTAATTCTTCATTTTCTAATTCGTTCAAAATAACTTCGTCATTCTTTTCAAATTGTTCCTTCTCTACAAAATGTTCTTCTTCTTCAAAATGGTTTTTATCTTCAAAACGTTCTTTAAAATGTTCGTTCAGTAGATGTTCAATAATTTCCATGCGAAAACATTCATTATCTCTTTCAACAACAAGATATTTCATAGATTTCGCAATGTTAAAAGTCACTTCTTGATCATTAACTCTCATAGTTAATTCTCCTTTTTGAACATCTATCACAGCTTTTTAGTAGCTAAAAATGGTCTCCCTAAAATGATACGTATTTCTTTATCTTCCTCCATATCTAAAACAATGAAATCCATTGGAAAGATAAATTTATCCACTTTTACTAACACATCTTCTATAACACCCTTAGGATATGTAACTCAAAAATCCACTAATTTTAGAGTTACAGAAGTAGGTGAGACTTCTCCTAATCCTATTCTTTTGAAATTGATAGAGGCATAATATTAATGTTGGCTCCCAAATCACATAAAGCTCTTCCATAAAATTTTTCACCGATCGCACACAGTATAGTGAAACTGCCATGATCTTTTAATTTTTCAGGAAGCTTTTTCTGAATAATTGCCTTACACTCTTTGCTAAGTGCAACAGTTTATTATCCATGAACTTCCTTTTCTTGTTCAGAATATCTTTCATAAATTTCACATAATTGGGCATTTGCTCTAAAGCTTCTACGAAGGGAATGTTTACTATTAATTTCTTAAAAATTTCTAAAAAATTGGAAAATTGTTTATTATGTTTATGTTGCTTCAATCTTTGAGGAAATAGTGGTGTAGGTTTTTCCACAAATATTTTCATTGGTGTAAATGGATACTCTAAATCTAGGTATTCGTGATCCTTCTCTTTTTCAGTATCCACTTTCTCTTTTTTAGTTCTTGTTTCTTTTTGCACCCTTGTTTCCAATTCTTTTCCACTTCGTAATTGTATCGCTTTGATTTGTTCTTTTTCTTGGTCATTAGGATTTGGTTCCACAGTACTAGGAAAAGTTCGTAATGTTCGATTACTAAGCGCAGTAGCGATATACCCTAATTGGTTTTCAAAATTCTTAATAGCAGTTCCTTGATTTTGTAATTGATTTCCTTGAATTTGTAATTGATTTCCTTGATTCTGCAATTGTTAACCCATGTTTAATATCAGCTCTTCCATAGACAACTTCTTCTCCTTAATTTGAGTATTACTGTTAAATCATGGAGGATAAGAAGGTCTATAGTTAACATTTCCTTGGTTGGCTGAATTTCCTAATGGGTTCAATGAGTTGTTTTCCCATTGTTGATTTGTAGAAGAATTGTTATTCCAATTAAAATTTGGATGATTCTTCCAACCTGGGTTATAATAGTTTGAATATGGGTTGTTGGGTCTATTAATAGCATTTAAGGTCTCATATGAAGGTTGAACATCCACAAATTGCCCAGATGAATGCTCTTCCATCATAGGAGGTGTTGGAAAATAATTCATCCCATAATGATCTAACTTCTTTGATATTGTAGCAATCTGTGAAGCTAACATAGATATTGCATCAGAATCATGGAAAAGGTTTTGACATTAAATAAACGTCAGCCGCAACATCTATAATCGATCTAAGAGATCATACTAATGCATTATAAAAAGTTTTAATTACCAACCAATCTGGTAACGAATGATGAGGAAACTTCCTAAGAAGATCTTTAAATCTCTCCCAAGCTTCATATATTGACTCTCCATCAATCTGACAGCACGATGTTATGTCATTTATAAGTTTAGCAGTTTTGGATGAAAGAGAATATTTGGATAGAAATTTCTGTGAAAGTTCTCCCGAAGTTCTAATGGATCCTGGTGCTAATGAATTTAACCACATCTTGGCTTCATCCCTTAGTGAAAAAGGAAAAAAGTCTAGGTCTAACAGCATCGTTTGAGACTCTGTCATATTTAAAAGTAGCACACAATTATAAGAAACTAGCGAGGTGTAAGTTCGGATCTTCATTTTGTGTACCTCCAAATTGATTGTTTTGTACCATTTGGATAATAACAGATTTAAGCTCAAATGAATTAGCAGCCACATAAGAATTTTAGATACATAAGTGAATTTCATCTGTTGTAGGATTTGCATAATCTCTTAGGGGTCTAGGTTGGTGTTTTCCATTGTATCAGAATTCCTAGGTTCTCTTCTTAATTTTGTAATCCTACTAACAGTACGTTCTAATTCTGAATCGTAAGGTATAAGATTTTCAGGTCCAAATTTACGCATACAATTTGAAATCAATAGTCAATAATATAAATAACTAAATATAAAAATAAGTTGCAATTCAAGTAAAAATTTTCTATTAATCCTAATTTGTCCGTTACTCTGATCGTGATTTTACTCACTCACTCAATCACTCGCCGACAATGGCGCCAAAAACTTGTCAGCGGCTTTTTTGTAAACCAACAAATACAAGAATTTGACAGCACTACTAGAAGATTTAATTCCCCGGCAACGACGCCAAAAACTGGATCAGCGACTTTTAATATGCTTAAAATATAAGATAAATATGGACGTAATAAATATTCAATAATTTTAAAGTCACACTTATCAACACAAGTATACATATCGCTCAAGTAATATAGGGCTCTAATGCAGTCCTAAATATCGATCCCACACGGAGTAGTTTAGAATTACAGATTAGATTTTAGAAAAGTAATACTTTAATCACAACAACGAAGTTCATTTTGCTTATTTGTCACTAATAGGAAATTAAAATAAATAGATAATTTTAATAACTAATAAATAACTAATGATACTAAGGAGGGTTTATTCTAGTTTATAACATTTGCTTTTATCCTCAAAAGCTTAAAGACCCTGGTAGCTTCACTATACCCTGTGCGATTTAAGAAAAAAATTATGGAAAAGCCTTATGAAATTTAGGAGCTAGCATTAATCTTATGCCTTTATCCATTTTTAGAAGGTTAGAGTTAGGAGAGATCTCTCCTAATACTATAACCCTTCAGTTAATTGATCGATCTGTCACTATTCTAAAGGGATTATAGAATATGTACTTGTTAAGGTGAATAAATTTATCTTTCCTGTCGATTTTATTGTACTGGACATGGAAGAATATAAAGAGATTCCTATTATTTTGGGGAGTGCTACAAGACGTGTTATAATTTATGGGTAGAAAGGAGAGTTAACCATGAGAGTTAATGACTAGGTAGTAACATTTTATGTTCTAAAGTCAATGAGGTACCCTATTAAAGAAAATGTTATAAGATCAATATTATTGATTATATGAGTGTTAAACATTACAAAAAAAAATTGAAGTTGTTTCTATGGAAAAAGATGAAGCGATATTAGATCAAAAATGATTTGATAGTGAAACTGAAACTGATTATGAAGAAAAATCATCAGAGATAAATGCTGAGGATACTAATTATGTTCAGGAAAACTTTGAGATTTTGAATACTACTGAAAATAGTAAATCTTTAATCCCTTCAATTAAAAACCCTCATGAACTTGAGATGAAAGTACTTCTACAAATTTAAAGTATGCATTCTTAGAAAATTCATTAAACTTACCTGTGATAATATCCTCGGAGTTAACTAAAGATCAAGAAGAAAAATTATTGGAGATATTAAGAAATTCTAAAAAGGCTTTTGGTTAGACATTAGCTGATATTAAAGGAATCAATCCTTTAATCTCTATGCACAGAATCTTAATGAAAGATAACTATAAACCTAGGGCTGATCCTCAAAGAAGATTAAATCTAATAATGAAAGAAGTGGTAAAGAAAGAAATTTCAAAGTGGGTTAGATGTTGGAATTTTTTATCTTATATCTGACAGTGCATGGGTTAGTTCTATTCATTGTGTTCTTAAGAAAAGTGAGTGACTGTATTCGTAAATAAAAGAACCAATTAATTCCAATAAGACAAGCCACTCGTTGGTGAATCTGTATTGACTATAGAAAATTAAATATTACCGCTAGGAAGGATCACTTTCCTTTACCCTTCTTGGACCAAATGTTTGATAGATTTGCTGAACACCAATATTTTTGCTTTTTGGATGGATATTCTGGTTACCACTAAATATGTATTATTCCAGAGGATCAAGAAAATACTACATTTACAAGTCCTTATGAGACTTTTGCTTTTAGAAGAAAGTATTTTGGTTTTTGTAATGCACCTGCAACTTTCCAATGGTGTATGGCATCTATTTTTTGTGACCTAATTGAAAAAGGAATTGATGTTTTTATGGATGATTTCTCAATTTTTGAAACCTCTTTAAATTCATGTTTAGATTTTTATTGAATTTTTTAAAATGCTGTGAAGAAACAAATTTAGTTCTCAATTAGAAAAAAATGTTAATTATGGATAGAGAAGAGATTTTATTAGGACAAAATATTTCTAAAAAAAGCATGGAAGTTTATAAAGCAAAAATACAAATTATTGTTCAAATACAACATTCTACTTCAGTAACGACAGTAAGAAGTTTTCTAGGACATGCTGGATTTTATATAGGACGTTTATTAAAGACTTTTCTAGAATTGCTAAGTCTTTATGTCATCTTTTAGAAAAAGGTACTAATTTTTATTTTATTTATGATTATCTAAAAGCTTTCAATTTATTAAATGAAAAATTAATTACTACACCTATCATTGTTTCACCTGACTGGGAAAAACCATTTAAATTAATGTGTGATGGAAGTGATTACGCTATTGGAGTTGTTTCATGACATAATTATGATAAGATTTTTGAAGTTATATAATACGCTAGCAAAACTCTTAATGAAGCTAAAATTAACTACAGACAACTGAAAAAGAGCTACTGACAATAGTATATGCTTTTAATAAATTAAGATCATATTTACTTGGAGCTAAATACATTATGCATACTGATTATTCTGCTATTAAATATGTTATGTCAAAGAAGGATGTGAAACCAAGATTAATCAGATGGATCCTACTTTTACAGGAATTTAATTTTTAGATAGTGGATAAGAAACATGTTGATAATCAAATTGTTGACCATTTGTCAAGATTTGAACATGAAAAAGAACAATGAGGATGACATAAATGAAAATTTTTCTGATTAACAACTTAGTTTATTGCTTAGTGACATATACCATGGTCCATAGTTTTAATTAACTACTTAATAATATTCTACCATACGAACTAACAAGCCACTAGGAAAAGAAATTCATATATGATGCAAGATTTTACTTCTGGGATGACCGTTATTTATATAAAAGATATCGATATTCAGTCATTCAAAGATGTGTACCAAATAATGAAACCCTTGAAATTATACAAAAATGTCATAATTCTGAAATTTGGGGACACTTTAGAATAGATAAGACTGCACTTAAGATTTTACACTCTAGATTTTATTGGTCTACATTGTTTAAGGATGCTAATAATTATGTGAAAACTTGTGATCAATGTCAAAGAGTAGCAATATTTCTAAAATAGAGGAAATGCCCCTAAATTTTACTTTAGATGTTGAAAATTTTGATGTGTGGGGTTTAAATTTTATGGGACCATTTATACCATCTTCAAGAAAGATTTATATCTTATTAGTTGTGGACTATGTTTCCAAATAGATTGAAGCAATAACTTTGCCTCATTGTGATGCTTTGAATGTTGCAAATTTTTTAAATAAAATTATTTTACTGGATTTGGAATGCCAAGAGTGATCATTACTGATGGGCGAAGTCACTTTTTAGAATTTTAGAATTGACAAATTACTTAGAAAATATGGAATTAAACATAGGTTAGCCACAACATATCACCCTAAGACTAGTGGAATATCAGAAGTATGAAATCATGAGATTAAAAGAATTTTGGAGAAAATTGTAAATCCTAAGAGAACTAATTGGTCTGATAGACTTCATTCTGCATTATAAGCTTATAGGATAACTTAAAAAGCTTTTATTGGAATGTTTCCATATAGGGTCATACTTGGAAAAGCTTATCATTTACCAGTTAAGTTAGAGCATGAAGCTTAGCGGGCAAAAGAATTTAATTATAATTTAAAGGATGGTGGAGAAAAATGATTATTGCAATTAAATGAGCTCAAGGAAATTAGGAATAAATCTTATGAAACTGCTAGAATTTATAAAGAAAATATGAAAATTTGGCATTATCGAAAGATTTTTAAAAAGAATTTTGAACTTGGAAAAAAGTTTTATTATACAATACTTGATTAAAATTATTTCCTGTAAAACTTAAGTCCTGGTGGATGGGGGCTTTTTTTTATAAAAGTTTATCCTTATGGGGCTGTGGATATTAAAGATCTAAAAACTAACCATATAACTAAAGTAAATGGACATACATTGAAACCTTACATTGGAGAAAACAAGCCCTATTATAAAGAAACTTTGATGCTGGGTTAGTCCAAGTAGAACATTTGGATACGTTGGGTTGATGATGTTAAACGAAGTGCTTTGTGGGAGGCAACCCATAATCTATTTTTGTGATTTGATTCATGTTTGTAATTGATGTAGTACCATGACCATACTTTGCTATAGTAGCATTTTAAACACTATTTAAGGTGTTGAACATGATTGAAATTTGAAGAAATTTTATGATAGACGAATTAGTATTCACTAAGACACTGGTGCCTATGTGCCATAGTCCTATGAAGCTGGCGTCTAGGTGTCACAATTCGACGCTTAGGCGCTGCAGTTTTTTAACATGCAGAAAACTGCCCCAAATAGTTTTCTCCATTTCTTTCCTTCTAAACTGCCCTAACTTCATCCTTAATCTTCAAAACTTTCGAGAATTAGACCAGAAAGAAGAAATATTGAGGAATTTTGAGACCCTGCTTCCATTTACTTGCTTAAATGTAGAGTAGAAATAATGGTATGGCCATTGTAGACAAGTTTGTGCATAATGATGCTCAAACCTATTTCAATGGGTTCTTAGCATTGAGTTTGGAAAGGATGAGGAGAAAATTGGGGATGATTGAAGAGGATTTGTCAATTTTGCACAACAAGTTACGTGAAATATATCATCAGTATGAGCATTTGCAGTGGCAGATGAAACACCAATTAAGTCACATGGCATGCTATCAGAATTATCAGGTAACTATGTGTAGTAAGAACAGTTGGATTGAAAAAAAAATGACCATGAAATTTACTCGTGCTCATTCCTTCCACACATTTAAGTTGGGTGACGGAATGAGGTCAACAAGGGCTGGTCATTGGAAGGATTCTTATGCATATATTTTATGTTTGTGTCAACTTTAGTAATGGATATTTTGTGTGCTACTTAATATAGTTGTTGATTATGTTGTTATGTGTTCTTAATTTCTAGTGTTCTAAATTATTTTAGTGCATGTTGTATTGTCACTTGGTGGATATTATTGAATATTTGTGTGTTGTGAAAAATTTGTGTTAGAATGGTGGACTCAACTTTGGATCAAAAATCGTGATTGAACAATTGAAAGGTAGAAGATACTGGAAAAATTATAAATATGAATTTTGATGATAAATTAAAAAAAAAATTGGTTTAAAGGTTTGTCTTGTTGTGTTACACTTAAAAACAAAAAAAAAATGAAAATTTTGGGTCTGGCGCCTAAACATCAGACTTTAGCACTACTTGGCTCTTTGGCACGGGTTCAACTGAACCAGCCAAAACTTAACACTTTCACTATTTAAACAAACCAAATGCTATTTTTTACCACTAAGTTTCATCTTCTTCTTCCTTTTCACGAAAATTGATCTTAGGGCTCCTCCTTGTGCTTAAATCTTCATGCTTTAGGACTTAATATCACCGAATTTCATCTTCTCAGGGTTAGATCTACATTTTTTCATAATTATTTTGCGATATCACCATGGATTTTTCCTACACTGTGTGGAGACCGAAATTTACAAAAATATATGATTAAGTTGTAAAAAATCCATAGATTTAAGCTTCGTTAGTTTGAAAAAGCTTGTAGGAAGACTTTTATCTTATTTTAAAAATTTTTTAGAATTTTTTCTTCAAATTTTTAGATGGCTCCTAAGATGAAGCAGGGAAAGGGAAAGGAAACTTTTAACAATGCCAAATTTGTCAATATAAAAGCACAAATTTGTTACAACAAATTTGCATCATCGAGAAAGTTTATTACAAAGTGAAGCTTTACAAACTCGGTGGAGCTATCAAAAATGTTATTGTGACTAGGCAATAGGAAATCTTATGTTATTTTACTACTATTCATGATCATTGTCGTACAAGAGTTTTGTGCAAACTTTCTTGAAGCAGATGATGAAGAGGTCTTTGTTCAAGGAAGAGGAGTGGAGTTCACTGCTGAGCAGATCAATTTTGTGTATGGTATGTCACATGCTACTGACTATTTCTATTCAGAGTACACTCCATGTGAAGCAGACTTAGATCAGATCGTTGCAAATTTGAGTGATGGATGTGGAGTCTGGAAGATTTGGAATGATTGTAAGTTAAATTTTTCTTCTTCCAAGCTCAATGCCTCCTCAAAGGGCTGACATTATTTTATTTCTACTTGTTTCCTTCCTTTAAATCATTTAAGTGAGGTAACAGAAGAAAGAGCCATATTACTGCATTCAAGAGATGAAACCTATAGATGTTGGCTCTCTTATTTATGAAACTATTAGTTCTTCTGCTAGAGCTAGTACTACATCAGGTTTTGGTTTTCTATCTTTAATATTTACTATTTGCAAAGACTCCAGAGTAAAGTGTTAACATTGGGAGGAGCAGTTGAAGCCACTTAAGCCCATTCGGAAGACCAATGTATATGTGTACAGAAGACCTAGAGATAGAGTTCATGATGCACCTTCTAATACTACTTCTAGGCCTTCTACTTCTAGACCTTCTAGTTTCATTGCTGCTGAGCCTCCATCTGGTTTCTAGGATGTGTTAAGTGAGAGATATTGGGAACACCAGAATTATATGTTTTTGATGCAATGTCGTATGGAAGATATGGAAAATAACTTTGATCACATGACAAATTATGTTCGGAGAAAAAAGTGATTATGATGTTGATTACGATGAGGAATTAATGAAATTCATGAAGGGAGACCAGTCAGTTGAGTTTCCTACTTACCCTCGATTTAATCCTTATGCAGGCCCGAAGTTTATGGATGAAGATATATCATTTGATTTTGATGGTGATGATGATGTTGAAGGAGATGACTATACTTTCTTACTTTTCTATTGTAGATCTATTTCCTATGTTTTGACTTCTGATGTATAACTATGTAGGATTGCTTGGTGTAATTCTATTTTTTTTATCACTGCTACTT
This sequence comes from Phalaenopsis aphrodite, assembly GCA_003013225.1. Classification (NCBI taxonomy): domain Eukaryota; kingdom Viridiplantae; phylum Streptophyta; class Magnoliopsida; order Asparagales; family Orchidaceae; genus Phalaenopsis; species Phalaenopsis aphrodite. The sequence goes on from NEWO01000210.1 coordinate 282,152, forward strand.
TTTGCTACTCTTTTATTAGTATTGGATATGTGTTAGAGTAGAGTTATATATTTGCAAGCTTTTCATGATATACCTGTTTTAATTTAAATTGTATATTACTCATCACTTAATTTTATTGTACCTGTATTGTTCTCCTGCTTAGAAATTTTAAGTTTTTCTCTTTCTTCGTGCTTATTATAAACTAAACTATTTTAAACTAATTTAAAATTTAATTTTGGTGGAAGGAAGAAATTTTTTAAAAACTGAATCTTATTTGTCCTAAGTGAAATATATTTTTAAAATTTATTTTAATATAACATGTGGTAAGTTGGGATAGCTTGAGATAACTATATTTTTTAGTTTATAAATAATATAGTAAACTTAAGTAAATGTTTTTAATAATAAATATTACTTTTGGAATTGAGGTATTTAGTAAAAGAGTATAATATTATGCTTTTACTATTTAAAATAAGGAAAATTGTATTCTTGGAAATGTTAAAGATCTTGGATTTTTATTTGAAAAGAAAGAATTGAGACATCATGAAAAATCTTTTTCATGTCTAATACACATTTATTAAGTAAATAAATGTTGAAGGTTTTTAACTGTAAGAAGAGGATGGTGGAGTTCAAAATCATTAAAGGCTATCCAGACACAGTAATCCTCACATGATATAAAAAGAAAAAGAAAGGATTGAAAATGATCCTAAAAGAAAAGGAAAAGAAGAATAAAAAGAAAGGAAAAGCAAAAAAGGAAAATATATGTGATGAGAAGCTTGAGGAGATGCCAAATCAAAAATTGGCTTCGCTTAAATCATCTTAAAGAAAGGGACTTAATTGCATTTCAAAGCTTAATTTTTTTGGAAGAACGACATGAACCGAAAGTTGGTCCTCAAAAGAGATTAAACTCGATGATGAAAGAAGTTGTTAAGAAATAAATTTTGAAATAGTTAGAGATTGCAATAATATATCTTATTTCAGATAGTACTTAGGTGAGTCCAATTCACTGTATTCCTAAGGAAGGAGGTGCGACTGTTGTAACAAATGAGAATAATGAATTAATACAAACAAGAAAAGTCACTGGGTGGAAAATCTACATGGATATAGAAAATTAAATTTGGCCACCAGGAAAGATCACTTTCCTTTACCCTTTTTTGACCATATGTTGGATAGACTAGTTGTGCACAAATTTTTTTGGTTTTTAGATGAATATACCGACTTTCATAAAATTTCTATTACTCCAGAGGATGAAAAGAACACAACATTTACGAGCCCTTATAGTACTTTTGTTTTTTGACAAATGCCACTTGGTATATGTAATGCACCTGCAATATTTCAAACATGTATAATGTTAATTTTCAGTGCTTTAATTGAAAAATGGATAGAAGCCTTTATGGATGATTTTTCTATGTTTAGAATTTCATTTGAAATATGTCTAAATCATTTAGAGAAAGTTCTAGAATGATGTGAAAAATTGAATTTAGTATTAAACTGAGAAATATGTCAATTCAAGGTTACATGAGGAATTGTACTTGGACATAAAATTTTAGAAAATGACATGAAAGTATATCTGACAAAAATTCAAGTTATACCTAACGTACATCCACCTAATATTGTAAGAGGAGTTAGAATGTTTTTAGGACATGATGGTTTTTAAATGCGGTATATATAAGATTTTTCAAAAATTACGAAGCCATTATGCCAACATTTGGAAAAAGATACAAAATTTGATTTTAATTAAGAGTACCTTAATCCCTTTAAAACATTAAAGGACAAATTAATCATTTTTTCTATGATTGTTTCACTTGATTAGAAGAAACCATTTGAGCTGATGTGTGTGCAAGTTATTATGCATTTGGAGCTATTTTAGGGCAGAGATATGACAAAATTTTTAAAGTTATATAATATGCTAGTAAAACTCTAAATGATGCTCAAATTAATTATTCCACTACTGATAGAGAGTTATTAGCAATTGTTTATGCTTTTGATAAGTTTAGGTCATATCTGATTGGAGCTAAATATGTTGTGCATACAAACCATTATGTTAAAAAATATTTGATGCAAAAGAAGGAAGCAAAACCAAGATTAATTAGATAAGTACTTCTGAAGCAATTATTTGATTTTGTGGTAGTAGATAAAAAAGCATATGATAATCAAATAGCTTATCATTTATCTAAGCCTGAACATGAAGAAACATTTGATCTTGAAAGAAAAATTAATGAAATTTTGCTGATGAACAACTATATACTATTAAAGAACGAGAAATATCATAGTATGTTGATATTATGAACTACATTGTTAGTGGTATTTTACCATATGGATTGAGAAAGCCACAAGAGAGGAAATTTATTCATGATGCAAAATTTCACTTTTGGGATGACCCATATTTTGACAAACAAGGCAAAGTTTTAGTTATGCGAAGTTGTGTGCCTTATGAAGAAATTGAAGAAATTATCCAAAAATATCACAATTTTGAATTTAGGGGTCATTTTGGAATTGATAGGACTCCTCATAAAATTTTACAATTTAAATTTTATTGTCCTACTATATTTAGAGATGTTAATATATATATATATATATATATATATATATAAACATGTGTTGAATGTCAACGATTATGAAATATTTCAAAAACAAATGAAATGCCACTAAATTTTACTTTAGAAGTTGAAATTTTTTATGTTTGGGGATTGTATTTTATGGGACCATTTATACCTTCATTTGAAAATATGTATATATTACTTGTAGTACACTATGTATCAAAGTGGATTGAAGTAATAACTTTACCTCAATGTGATAATCGGAGTGTTAAAAAATTTTAATAAAAAATATTTTTATAAGATATGGAATGCCGAGAGTAATCATTATAGATGGAGGATCTCACTTTAGAAATAAAAGAATAGAAAAGTTGGTAAAAAAACATGATATTATACATAGAATTGCTGCTACTTATTATCCCCATACTAATGGTTTAACAGAATTATCTAATTATATAATTAAAAGAATTTTGGTAAAAACTGTAAATCCTAATAAAATGGATTAGTTTGCTAGATAAGACACTGCTTTATGGAGCTATAGGACAACTTATAAAATGCCCATATGAATGTCCTCATATAGGTTATTTTTTGGGAAGAGTTGTCACTTACCAGTAGAATTGGAGCATGGTTATTAAGGAATTTAATTTAATTTAAAAGATGTTGGTGAAAAAAGATTGTTGTGACTAAATGAGCTTGAAAAAATTAGGAATGAATCTTATGATAATGCTAGGATATATAATGAGAAAATGAAAGAATGGCATGATCAGAAGAAAATAAAAAAGGAATTTGAGCATGAATAGGAAGTTTTATTATAAAATACAAGATTGAAATTATTTCATAGAAAACTGAAGTCTATGTGGATATGGTCATCCGTTTTTGTAAAAGTCTACCCTTATGGATTTGTTAATATTGAAGATCCCAAAATTGGAATGACATTAAAGTTAATGGGCATAGACTGAAACCATATTTTGATGGTCAAAGGCCAAGTTTGATATAATTTGTAATGTTGGTCACCTAGAGTAAAGATTTTAATGTTGGGCTGATGACATTAAACCAAACGCTTTGTGGGAGACAACCCATAATTATCTTTTTTAATGGTGTAAATCTATTTTTATAAATAATATTATATATATCTATATTTATGCTCTCTTTATGAATTATGTGTGCTTGAGAGACTTACAAATTAAGAAATACAAACTAAGAAAAGGATCAAGAAGTTGGAGAAAGAGGTGCAAAATATTATGAATTCAATTGGAAACATGTTTGATATATTTGATCATTTAAGTTGGATGATGAAGGAACAAGATGAACATACCAGGTGCATTGAACAAAATATGGTGCGTATGTTTAAGAAAAATGCTTGGGTTGAAGAAAATTTGAGAGACGAATTTCCTCACCTACCTTTTTACAACTTATATGCTCACTATCAATCCATGGGAATTATTCAAGAAGATGAAAGTGAAGAAGATGTTTGAACCCTCTAAACTACAAAATTCGTAATTATGATTGCTTTTGTATGTTATAAATTTGTGTTGGAGTTAATTTATTTTCATTGTTGAACTTTATATGTTTCTTATGTTAAGTGTTTGACATTTAGTCTTCAGCTTTAGTTTGTATGGTGTGATTTTGATGCTGAATTGGATGTGTTGGTAGAAAAATGTTGGTTTGTAATCGTGTAGATTTTATAAATGAATGTGAGTTTTGTGTTGTTTGTGAATTTATATTGTTAGAAGATTGTTTAATTGAGAATATAAGTGTTAATTTAAGTTAATTAGAGGTTGCAGTGGTTTGGTATACAACAAATTTCAAATAAAAATTGAAATCTAAAAGTTTTTGTATTGGCGCCTAAGGCGCCAGATTTGGCGCTCGAGGTGCCAATTTCTCAATTTCTAAAAAATGCATAGATTTCATTAAAATAGTAAAATACACTATAAAACCCCATTTTTACTGCTTGGGTCATCATCTCCTACCTCTAAGCTAAGGTCCAAACTCAACCTAGGGATTGCCATTTTGTGGATTTGAGGAAATTTTAATGCTAAAAAGTCTTGGATTTTATCTTCCCTTGGTAAGAGCTTTACTTTAACTTATAAATTTTTTATTTTCACCATGGATTTTTCGTAAATTATGGAAATCTAAAAATTTGAGTTTTTATTGAAGGAGTTTAAAGAGAACCCATGATGAAAAGTCTCTGACCAAGCATTCTTATTTTTGAAGTTTGATTTATGATAATGTGAATTTGTTCAGATTTTATGTGAATTTATTTAAAAATTGATATGGCTCCAAGAGTAAGAAAAAGGAAAGCCTTCGGAAGGTTTTGATGCGAGATGATTTATTAATTTGAAGGCTCAGTATAATTATAATTCTCAGATGGGTACAAGAAAACCGATTCAAGAACGTACATTCTCAAACCCAGGTAGAGAAATTGAAAGGTTGATAATTGCTCATAACTGGGAAACCTTTTGCTATTTCACCGTAGTAACAATTGTTCTTATCGTTTGAGAATTTTATGTCAATCTTCGTGTGATATCTGATGAGCATGTTTATGTTAGAGGTAAAAATAATGAATTTACTTGAGAAAGGATCAATGCATTATACCAGTTGCAAAACAAATTTCATTGTGAGTATTCCACATTTGTGATTTCTGATTCATCACTTCATGAAGTAATTACCTATCTTATTGATAGAAGAGGAGAATGGAAAACTAAGAATAATGACAAGGTCAATTTCTCCACTACCATGTTATATGTGCGATCTAAAGCATGATATTACTTTATTTCTTTGAAATTACTTCCATCTAATTACCTTAGTGAAGTAGCCAAAGTGAGAGTTGTACTAAATTTTTGCATAAAACAAATGAAGGTTTTTGATATTGGTGCTCACATTTTGCATAATACTCAGAATATTGCTAGTAGTGGGACCACTAGTGGTTTAGGTTATCATGCCCTAATTTTCACTTTATGTGAACAATCAAGAGTAGAATTTGATAAGGATGAAGAAATTTACAACCAATTAAACCCATTGGAAAACCTAAAGTTCATAAATTTGAATCATTTGTTGGATCTAGAAGTGGAAGTATTGATAGACCTTCTACATCAGCTGCAGGACCATCTACTTCCAGTATCATTTCACTTGAAAATATAATGGAACTATTAGTGATTCAACAATCAGATATTGTAGCAATGCAGAACAAAATTGGTGGTTTAAAATCAAGAAATGCTCATAATGATGATTATCAACAGGTAAGAATACAACATGATATTGCATGTCAATAGGCTATGGTTAGATATCTTAGGGGTGACCATACTGTAAAATTTCCTACATGCCCCAGATTTACACCTTATGTGCAAGATATCTTTGAAGAGGAAAAAGAAAAAGAGGTGGAAGAAGAGGAGGAAGGTGATGAATGATGATTTATTGGGTTTTATCTATTTTCATTCGCTGTTGTTTATTTCATTTGTTGTTGTTTGTATGATTTGGACAATTTATGTGTTTTTTTGTTGGTATTATTAAACTTGTTGTGTGTATAGATGTAAATTGTAGATTTTTATTTCAGCTTTGTTTTTTTTCTTTAATTTACTACTTATGTTTTTAGTTTACATTTTCTTAGCGAATCCTATGATATATTATGTTCATTTGATGCTTTAAAGCCTATACTATTTAAATTAGTATCTGCAATGTGTTAGAGCCAAGTTTCATATTCAGAACCCTCTACAAGTTATTTTTTTTATGGATTTATTATTTTCTTTCACCCTACAGTTTTTTGTATTGAATGCTTTACTTTTATTAAAAAAACAAAAAAAAAGCCTAAGTTCAGGGGAAAGAAAAGTTTCCTTAAAAGAAGTAAACTAAATTTTATTTGCTCTCAATTAACTATATTTTTAAAATTAATTTAACATAGTCTTAGGTATTAGAGTCAAACTTTAAAAAATTAAATGAAAATATGGCACTCAATAGGATGCAATAAAGAACAAGGATTCATGTAGCCAATATATTTTTGTTTTTAAAAATTATAGTAAATTTAAGAAAAAATCTTTAATAATGAAGGTCAATTTTAGAGTTGAGATATTTAGTATGAAAGTATAAGACTATGTTTTTTCTGTTTAAAGTAAAGAAAATTCTATTTTTGAAGTATTCAGAATCTTAAAGTTTCATATAAAAAGAAAACAAAGAGACTTTATGAAAAATCTTTAAAGCTAATATGAATTTATAAAGTGAAGGAAGGTAAGAAGTTTTAGCTTCAAGAAGGGGATAGTGAAGTTCAATATTATTAAAGGTTATCCAAATATAATAATCCTTACATGAAAAAGAAAAGAAATGAAAGGATTGAAACTGATCTTAAAGAAAATAAAAATAAAAGAAAAAGAAAAGCAAAAGGAAAGGAAAAGAAAAAAATATGTGAGGAGAAGCTTGAGGAGATGCCTAATCAAAAAATGACTTCACTTGAATCAACTTAAGGACAATGGCTTTATTACATTTTCAAAACTTGTATTTGGGTATTAGAATCCTTAATAATAAAGTTTTCATAAAATTCTTTTTCATATGAACATTTTAAGTATCTTTGATATGATAAATTACAATTCTTCTTAAATTAAAAAAAGATTCAGAAATCTTAGACTTGATTACTAGGTCTTCTTATACTATTAGTTTTCACCTAATTAAAAGTTTTTATAAGGTTATACTATAATATTTATTAAACCAAATTAGAGAAGTTTATAAGTTAATATCTACCATAAGTCATATTTTTCATGTAGTAAAAGAGTCACTTGAGGATAAGTAACATTTAAGTTTGATGGATTTTGATACACCAAAAAAATGTGCAATTTTTTTAATACATTTGTGCTTAAATTTAGTGATATTACACTTTAAAGAAGGGTATTTTTATGTTTTGTGACAGGTATATTTATTTTAGGCATTTGGATAAAAAAGGAGCAAAAAGGAAGAAATTTGGAGTCAAAATACAATTTTTTAGCTTCCTGGCACCAGAGGAGCCAGGACTTGTGTAATTTTATAGAGAGCTGGAGCCATATGTTCTAGAATTGGCTCCAGAGGCTACAAAATCTAGATAATAGTGCAGAACTCTAATAAACCAGCACCAGAGGTACCAGAACATGCGTCAAAGACGAATTAAGATAGATTATGGCAGTTATTAACTATTTTAGGAGGTTATAGAAGGTCCCAAGCAATTCAAACACTCTATGGAGTGGTTCAATGCATCTAGACACTTTGGAAAGCCTCTTGAATGAAGAGATTTGTCTCTTGAATGAAGGAATTTGTTTCTTGATGTGAAGAGTTGTGCCTCTTAGGAAAATGGAGGGAATTGGGAATTCTTTGAAGAGAAGGTTGACACCCTAATTAAAAGAGGAGTCTAGTTTGTGGGCAAGTGGTGTGAGAGAGAGGTGGTGTTTAGGAGAATGTGACATGTGAAGTAAGAAGTTTTGGAGATAATTTTCTTCTAGAGTTGTAAGAGGAGAGGGAATGTAAGAGATTTCTTCTTCATTACATTTCTAAGAGAGAATTGAGTGTGATTGTAAAGAGAGAAAGTGCTTAAAGGGAACTTCAAGGGATTTTCTTGAGAAGGAGAGTGAGATAAATTATGCACTTTTCTTTCTTTGTTTTGTAATCTTATTTTTATATAAAACTCCATTCTTTGTCATATTCTTGTCATGAATTCTGAGCAATCTTCTTTATCATTCTCCCTACAATGAGATATGGTTTTGTTAAGAATTAATTTTGTTATGTAAGGTTTTAAATGTCAATAAATTATGATGATTCAAACTCTGATCTTCATTTACTATTCAATCAGACTAATTAAAATGAGAAAATTTGTTGAGAAACATAAGATCTTAAAGAGTTATGCTTTCTATAACCAGGTAAGAGTCACATTCAATTTCATGGGTGAGAATGTAGTCCATTGACTTGAACGTAAATAAATAGGGAAATATATTTTGGTGGGCACAAAATTGGTGATTTTAGGGTAACAGACTAAAATCCTCAATTTGGCTGAGTTACTTGGAAACTAAAGCAAGATTGTTAGCGCTCAGAAGAGGGAGAAATGGAAGCTCTAGAGTGGGAGCTAGAATCCTCTCAACCTAACCACAGATTTAGGGACCAAACTATGAATTAATCAATGTTCTTTATGCACTCTCAGAGGGTAAATAATATGATTGCTTCTCTTTGGCACAATACAATTTTATATATAATTTTAAATGATTTTAATTTCTTCACAATCCATAAACTCATTGTAAAAGAGAAGGATGCTTTCTCAAATTTAAACTCTTCATTACAAAACCTTATTTAGTCTTAGTAAGTTCAATTTTTATGTTTAGAATACAGCTTAGTTAATTTAGTTCTTTTAACTGAGTTTCATTTAACATACATTAAATTTACTTTATATTTGTTTTTTTTACATAAGTTTTTATAGTTGAATATTGTGTTTTACATTATAATCATAAGGATTTCCAACTCTTTGTGGGATATATACTTAGGACTCCATTAAAGCCCTTTATTACTAGAGCGATACATATACTTGTCTAATTAGTAAGGTTTGGTAGCATAAAGATTTTAATATATAAACCTTTTTATACTGAAGTGATTTTTATTGTGATTGATCTGCATATTTACTAATTGTGATGTTGTGGGTGTGTTATAGTATTGAAAGACATTTACAACACATACACAAAAACCGACCATCAGAGGTACACTAAAAAGCTCCAAGATTTGTTTCTTAATACTTTCCAATCTGATCTTTTTAAGCATTAATAGTGAACTATTTTTTATCGTTGCCTGGACTACTCTATGCTTGATAACCCAGTTTGTAGAAATCTACCTATCATCATTAGTTAGTTTATTTGGATGACTAGAAAGGATATTGAACATGGTAAATGTGACTCAAAAGGATCCCATCATGCAACATACTCTCTTGCTCTTTCTCACCTCCAAGAAATTATAAAATTTAGCAAGTGTAATAGGTCATTTTCCTCTTCTTTAGCTAAGGTGTCAAAATCTACCAATGTTCAACAATGCCCCTCTCTAATTTTTAGGGAAAAGCCTCGTATCAACCGGATGAAGATTAATGTGGATGGTATCTTTACTCAATCTTTTCTTAGTGTTGGTGACATATGTAGGGATCATCTGGGGAAGATTGTTTTGTTGTTTGCTACCCCGACCTAGTCTACCTCTTATTTGGTCTCCAAAACTTATGTTGTCCTTATTGCTCCTATGTGGTTGCTTATATAAATTGGCTTAGAGGAGATGGATTCTAAGGTTCTATGGAACTGTTGTTATACTCTCACTCCTCTCATTGGCATAAAGATATCATCAAATAGATAGCTCAGATTTCACATACTGTTAAAATGCATTGGTCAAATATCTTTATAAAATAAAAATTTGTCCTACTTATTGGCTTGCAAGTTATGCTTTTACTAATCAAACAGTTCTCTAGTAACTCTCTCCCTCTACCTTCAAATATTTTGATCAATGGGGATTGGATCAATCTTTCTTATAGGAATATAATTACCACACCTCTCTTTCCTTTTCTCAGTTAAACTTAAGTAGACCTAGATAGGGTTAACTGGGCTTGGGTTAGGAATTTTTTTATGTTTTGGAGAATTAATTAATTAATTCAATCATTTAGTTAATTAGTTGAATAGTTTAAGATTTAATTAAAGTTTTCAATAAACATTTTAATGTTTTATTTTTCTTGTTATTAATTGATTAAATTTATTGTGCTACTATTGTGCTTTGTTTATAAAATGTTTAATTGGTTAATTATTTTGTTGACTTATTATTAATTAAATGTTTAAATTATTTATTATTAGTGAATTAAATAGTTATCAACATCATTTAATTAATGTTTCATGGATTGAATTTTTAATTGGTGAACTTTAATCTTTCTTAATGAAATTAAGTATTTATTTATTTTCTTAGAACAAGTATTTTATGGATTTTTATTTAATTGTTTAGTTAATTACTATCTTTATTGTAATTTATTTTAAAATTTTCTTTATAAGTTTATTATTATTTTTTAATGATTTAATTAAACTTACTTTAATATAATTAATGTTTTTAGTTCTTTAATGAATATTTAAATTAAATTATTTATTATAGAATTTAATTATTATTAAAGCATTTCTTGAATTATTAAAATAGCTTAGAGTTTAATTATTACATAACTTAATTATAGAAATAAGATTTTGATTAATTTATTTAATTATTTAATGGATTAATTAAATGACTTAATAATTTAATTAAAATACCATAAATCACTTAGATTGATTTAGGTTCCCTTAAAATGATTAGTTTTTATTAAATTATTTTTATTTTACATAATTAATTATATTGATTAAACATTTTACTAAGTTTTTAAATCAATTAATTAATCAGTTATATATCCAGTTAGGATGTCTTATTTTCAGTTTAGGTTAATCTAGAGGATAAATGGGTTAGGTTGGGTAATTAAGGTTTGGTTTGGTTAACTAAGGTTCTGTTTGTGTTATTATGTGGAATTAGGTGGCAGTTTAAGAATAATTAAAGGATTATTATACATTTTATGCATGAATTAGTTAAAAATTCATGGATTAGGATGTGAGTTTAAATAATTAGAATAGAAATTATTGAGGTTTAAGGGAAATTAGGTTTAAACAAAAAGGAAAACGCCATAAGGCTCTCAGTTTAAAGGAAAACGTAAGACTAGACTCTCTGTTTAAAGGGAAACATAAGACTAGGCTCTCAGTTTAAAGGGATTCAAAGTAAATTGCTATGTTTTAGGTAAATTCAAATGGTTTAGCAAGTATTCTACATGTTTCCATCCAATTTCTCTTTGTTTCAAGACTATGATTTTCGGTTTTGTTAATAAGCAATGAAACATTGGCTAATTTTTTAAAGAACCACTTTATAAACACAATAGTATAAAATTCAGGCAAAATCCTTATGCTTCTATTATTAAAAGTCTTACATTTAACACATAAAAGATGCTAAAATGAAAAGCACTAAACTTTACCATGAAAAATATATAAAATATTAATGATATTTAAATAAAAAAATGCATTGTAGAAAAGCCCCATGATTTGGATGGTAAATTTTGAAAACTTTCAGAGAAATAAAAGAAATTTTGAACTAGCATGATAAATTTTTGAACATTTAAGGAAATATTGAAATTTAATGTCTAATTTTAGAAAAATACGGATAATTTTGGAAGATCACATGATGAAGTCAAAATCCCTACGCTAACATGGATGATATAAATTTAAACTTGAAAATTGAATGGAAGAAATTAAAATCAGCAAGTGAGATTCATAGCTTGGCTCTTGTGAGGCTTACAACTTGGGCTTTAAATGAAAGGGAGGAAGGAAATGGGGAATTTTGCACTTGAGATGGGAAGAAATAGAGAAAATGAGAGGAAGAAGATGGGAGAAATTAATGGAGAGAGTGGGGGGTGATTTTGAGTAAGACAAAATTAAGGAGGAGTGGATGGCCAAGATTGAATGGGAGGTTGGATATTTGAAATGAAGGGCTAGGGTCACGAGTTGACGATGTAGATCAATGGGAAAGGAGAGGCGGGTTAATGACATGACACATCAAGTAGGGTCGGATGGAGGAGAAAATAGCTAGAGACTTAAAGGGAAAAATTGTAATTTTTAAAAATGGTGAGGGTAATTTGGTAATTTAGACAAGGTAGTTAGGGTAGTTATGAAATACAAGTATATGTAATTTTGAAGAGGTTAAGACAAGAAATCTAATTCTTCAATCTTTTGTGAAAAAATAGCACTCTAGCTCACGATATAAGTGTTTGAAGTGACTAAGTGGTTTGGGATGTGGTTACAAGGTTATTGAGAGTTCTTATGGTTGAAAATTGACCTAGGCTCACTTTAAAAAGTACTAGGAATCTAATGGTCCCAGTTATTTTGGCTAGTTAAAGCTTTTATGAAAAGATATGGTCAGTCACGGTAGGACCAACCCCTTGGGAGAGAAAATCATGAATTTTGAGCAAAACATTTTAATCAATTTTATTGATCCAAATTACATATTTTTGAATTTAGAACAAATTTAGTTGAAGTTTTAGGTTAAAATGAAGTCATTTTGAGATGGTTATGGTCAAATTATCATTTTATTACAATAATTAGCATTTTCTCTCTTCTAATTATCGTCTTCTCAATGGACTTTTAAGGGAAATGAAATTTAATAGTGGAGGGACTCATTTGAAAACTTTAGTTGATACAGTCATAGAGGAGAAGTTCATTTTCAGAAATAATAATTTGTTGAAAAATCTTATGTAGGATCACTTTCACGCATAAAAACTCTAAATGCATAAATTTACGTGAAAATGATATTTGATGACCCCCAAGCTTATTTTCATTTTTTTCATGGGTAATCGTGAAGATCATGCAACTCAAAGAATGTAATTCAGATCACTTGGTTGACCTATGGAAGAAAATGATAACGTTAGGGTTTATGATGATAATCGTCATGCATGAAAATTTGACTTGAAGAGCTTTATGTAGAAATTATTTTATTCAATCTTTTTAATTCTTTGTAGGTATTTATAAGTGATAATATACCCCATTAATCTTTAAAAAAGAAGACTTGAGTTCTACAATCATCTTGACAGAGAAAATAATAATCCTGAGTTTCAATAATTAAAATTATTTTTAGAGCTATCTCTTAGTTTAGTTAAAATTATTTGTGTTTAAAGGCTTTTCATTTACTTTTTAATTTATAAAGTCAAAATTTTAATTCTCTTAAGTTAAGGTTTGCAAAAGACAAAGCTCAAGGGAAGTTCAGTTAAGCTTAGGTTAGGAAAATAGGATTGACCAAAAATGAGCTCAACAAAGAGAACCCCAATATGTGTGGTGGACTACATAAAGTACAGTGTGACATGAGTCAATTTTATGGGAGACCCCTTCATCTTACTTTTCTTTTTATCTTTTATTTCACCTCATTAATCAATGTTTGTGTGCTTCTGGAAGGTTTTTATAATATTTTGAAGGTTATAGGTTTGATCACGCAAAACTGAGTTAATATAGGTTTGAATACGCTATTTTGCTGCTTAAACATTTGGGAAGCATATCAATTGCAATTCAATTATTCATTACAAGGTTAAATATTTTACTCATGCCAGAATTATGATTCAGAAAAGAAATATCACTTCCAATGATATCTGATAGAGTTAGTTCGTCTGCTCATTAAACATTGTTTGTAGCAAGAATGAATAGATCTTAGGATCTACAACCTACAATTACATTGGCTATTCTAAAACATTATAAATCTCATTTTAAGGCAAATATGGCAATTCTTTATGCTAGATGCAACATAGCTACTTGGGGATTCTTCTAGCCTATTTTCATCAGTGTTCGATGTTGCTGCCAATCTTCCTTTGTTTTAAGCACGGTTATGGCCTTGCTCTTCTCATTTGGTCTACTTTGGCAAAGAAAGAAATCCCCCTACTTGTGATTAGAGGTGTAAACGAGTTGAGCGTGAATGTGCCCAAGGCTTGTTGTTTGTGTTCGACTTGTTAAAATTTCTCTTTGTTTGTACTCACCTCGTTCATAAATTGAGCTTTAAAAATTTATTTGTTTTTGGATTGTTTACTTAACGAATAGTTCAAGCACGAGTTGCTTAATGAGTCGAACACGATTTTTCATGAACAATGAGTTTTTTTGATAGCCCTACCATGAGATTAGATTGGGCATAAGGTTGTTTTTTTTATTATTTTGGCATTTAACTATATAACAACCAATTTTTATCTATTTACATATCTAACAGCTATATTTTAATTTTTGCATTTGTACCAGCCACGTCTCTTGTATTCATTTTCTGAAAAATAGTATAAAAATTAATATAAAAAATACGAATGAATAGAATACGGGGTACTGACACTTAAAATATATAGAATTTTCATAAACATTTTTATGCTTATTTTTGAGATATTGCACTTTAATGAAATATATTTGTGTATTTTTTTTGCAGGCACAATCAAATGTATGAAAATTGATAAACGAAGTGCAAAAGGGTCAAATTTAGTGCAAAAATAAAGAAGGTGAAAAAATGAACTGAGGCGCTCAAGATTGGCACTTACGCGCCAGTTATATAGAGAGAGTCACGCTTAAGCGCCAGGTGCCCCCACGCTTAAGCTCCAAAAGTAGTTATTTGATGATTCATTGAACTTAGATGAATTTTTGAAGAGGTGTTTGAAGCAACCCTCGGTAAAAACGTGGAAAATAGCCCATGGACACAAAAATTCATTCAATTGGCTTTTGAAAGGATGCAACATCTAGAAGAATCAATGAATGGAGACACATTTTGAAGAGAACAAGGAAACTTTTGGATTTTTATAAAAAAAGACTTGGATCATCAAACGAGAGAGAGCCAGCCAGTCCCAACAAATAGTCATCATCTATCCAAGTAACCGCCGCCTCCGCCGCCCATCACTACCACCACCGCTGACCACATTTCTTTTTTTTTTAGTTTTAGTTTGTATTGTGAGTGAAGGAAGAGAATTCAAAGGAACTTTAAGATATTTGGTGGAGAGATTTTGAGATAAGTGTTTATCTTTTTTACTACATTTTGTTTTAATTCGGATTTTTTATTTGTGTGAATGAATTCTACCTTTAAACTCAAGTGTGGTTGTGTTTTCTCCATGAATTCTAAGTAGTTTTCTTTATCTTTTTCCTTAAAATGATAAATAATTAAGTATTGAAAGGAAGTTGTGTGAAGTATTAGA
>NEWO01000210.1:297847-320075 GCA_003013225.1 Phalaenopsis aphrodite
AGGGCTTAATTGGGTCCTATTTTATATTTTATTTTCATCCACCATGTTACAAAATTTGATTTTCTTTCTTTCCTATAACCATACAATGATTATATTTGTGATAGGGTTAATGTAGCTCCTATGAAGGACAAAATTAGATAAAGTCGTCTTAGATGGTTTGGTCACATTAAGCGTCGACCATCTGATGATCTGATTATGAGAGTAGATGTTTTAGATTCGACTTATGTTGAGAAAAGGAAAGATAAAACTAGAAAGACTTGGCCTTATTGTATAAAAAATGAACTTAATTTTTGAAAACATATTGTAAATATACGCCAAATAGGACGCAATGGAGAAAAAAGATTCATGTAGCTGAACCCACGGAAAAGATATACTTATTAGAACTTATATATATATATATATATATATATATATATATATATATATATGTATGTATGTATGTATGTATATCTTTTGAAGATTTACACACCACTCTGTTCATAAGAATGCAGTAATCTTAATATCTAACACCTAAATTTTGATTTTTACATATATATGCCATTGTTTCTATGCAAGAAAAGATGGAATTTACTTTGAAATTGACAAGTGACAATTTTGATGTGACATGAATTATTTTAGTGATATAGACGTAAAAATCTGTTTGGTATTAAAGATGTAAACACACAGAATTTGAATGCTATGTATGTAAATGCAACACAACTAAAAAAAATGGCCACAATTCTTAGTGCAAGGGGATGCTCACATTACTAGTTATGTATTGAATCATAATTTAAGACTTTAGCAAGTAAAGCAATACAAATCCTCTTTCAATATGAGGTTTGCTAGAAATGTTCGGCAGGTTTTCAAAAATAGCAGAGCACTGTGAAAACATCCACCCAAATTATACAATTTTTCTTATTTTACAATTAAAAAACTTTGTCAAGTTTATTACTTTTTCAACAGATTAATATTAAGTATTATATAAAAAAAACTTTTTTTTGAGTTCCAAACCAAAAGAAAATGTGAATAATGAATCATAACCTCATGGGTTGTTTCCCACATATCAAACTGGATTCGAGAGAATTGCCGAAGCACTGCAACTAAAATCTTGCGCCCTGGCAAGCAATTTCTTCACCCAAACAAAAAATACAAACAAAATAAAGCAAAATTCCATATTTTCAAATATAAAAATATATATATGAACAATGAGGATGAAGCAAATGTACCATGAATGGTATATACAACAGGGAAAAAGCAGAGCAGCCGCTGAAAACCCTGCATATAGGTAGGGTGCGAGGCATTATTGCCTCAAACTCTGTACCAACAGAGAAAAGCCCCAAAAGGTTTCATGGCAAAAGAACAAAAATGAAGAGGAGACCAGCTGAGCTCGTCAATTCTATACCTACATCAACAAAAGCTACGAACTGGCCACCCTTTTCCATCAAAAAGAAATGAAAAAGAACCAAATGAAACAACTAACACTATTTGTGCAAAAGAGGAGAACTCCGGGGACCTGACAGCCAATCCCTCAGAAAAATTCCCCTCCCTGTAATAATGGAGGTGCCCCATCACCTCACGCCTGTGATTGCAGCTCACGTGCGCCGACGAAAGTTCCGTGGAACCCGTACGGCACCCTCGACGGTAGCCGCACCGACGCCTCCATCCTCATGTCGGCGGCGTTGACTATAACCAGCTCCGACGTCCCCTCACTCTCGTCGTGTACGAAGGCCAGGACATATCCGCCGTCCTCCCGCTCGCCCCCCTCCCGGGGTATGAAGTACGGCTCGCCGCCATACTTCCCCGCGCCGTATTCGAATCTCTGAACCTCGCCGCTGGCTAAATCAACTTTGGCGAACCCCGACACCTTTGGCCATGGCTCCGCAATCGCGAGGTACGCAAACCTGGTCTTCCGCCCCAGCCTGTTGCGGTTCACCATTCCGGCCTCCAGATTTATCTGCGTCTCCCCGGCTCGAAGAACCGGCCGTCGGCTTGATTTCCCCGTGCGGAGATTAAGCCGGATTTCGGTCAGCACGCTCCGGAGATTCTCCTCCGACTCGTTAAAAATGGAATCGGGTGGGGTCATGCAGGAGCCGATAACGACGACTTCTTCTGTTTCCGGTTCTTCCCATGAGTTCCAGAGGTGGAAGCAGAAGCAGTCCGGCACGTCGACCCACCGCATCTCCGACGCGTCGACGGCGTATTTGGGAAGCACGCCAAAGCGGGCGATTTTCTCCTTGTCGTAGACCACCGGGGAGCCTCCGCAAAGCATTTCCTGCAGCTTGAAAACAACCTGCTGGTCGGGGACGATGACGAAATTCTTCGTGATGGCGAAGTCGTGCATCATGGTTGGTTGCGTTAGAGGAATTTCTACATCCGGAGATTTCTCTCCGCTCGGTGAGAAGCGGAAGTACCTCAAAAACGGTTTTTTGATCACGTCGTAGCTGAGTGCGAAGAGCTCGCGAGTCTCCGGGTCAAGCTTCGGGTGCGCGATCATGGTGGAGGTCAGTTGCCCGTCGAAGTCGAAACGCCCAACTGTCTCGAGGTCGCCGTTAGGGTTGATGCGGACATGGTACGGTAGGTCGTCCTCCGACATGGCGAGGAGGCGGTTGTTGAAATAAACAAGACCGGCGTTGGCGACACCTGTGCCGCGTGAGGGATCGACGAGGCCAAGGAGGCCGCGGGCGTAGAAGAGGAGCAGTCGGGCGATGCCGGAGTGTCCGTGGAGCTCTCCGATGGCTTTTGGGAAGATAGCACGCCCCACTGTGCGCTCTTGCATCAGCCGTTCTGTTTCCGTAAAGCGGCAGGCGTAGGATGCGCGGCCGTTGCGGAGTTGGACGGCGTGCACCATGCCGTCGCCATCGAAAAAGTGGTGACCGGCGACGGGTTCGTAAAGCGGGTTGGCGCCGTTGCGTAAGTATACGCCGTTAATGAAAGGTGGGATTCGGCCGTCCACCGGAAGATCATGGTGCGGCTGTTGTTCCCCCACGGGGGCGAAGTTGCCGGCGATCTGGACGGCGGGGTCTGCGGTTTTCGGGAGGGGGTGACCGCGTTCAAGCACGTTAGCAATTAAGCCGTCTTCCACGGCATCGAGCACGGCGGCGGCAGCTCGTTGGAAGATGTTCCATTTGGGCCGGGACGACTTGCTGGTGGGGGATGGGAGGATTGTCCGGGGGGTGGAGGGCGTTGAAGGTAAAAAAGGAGCGGGCTTGGCGATGTCGAGGACGGAATTAGAAGTACCGGAGCAATGGATTGGTCCGGCGATTTCCCGACGGCTTCGGACTGATTTTATTGAATTTTGTCGGATGAGATGGGATGACCTGGAGCTCTGTTTTAACCCGAGGATTTGGGGATTTACTGTTTGATTGCTACTGGAGGACATGAACAAGGACATGGAGGACGCCATGGCTTGTTCAAAAGACTTTGGAAAGGAACAAAACTCTGAACTTTGCTTTGCCCGTCTTCTCGGTGTATTGATTTTTTCTTTTCTTTTCGTTTTTTTTTTCTTTTTTGCTTTCACTGCGACTGATGGCAGTTGGAAGTAGAAGGCAGGAGGTGGGAAAATGAAGGTGGGCGATGTGGAGTTATATATAGAGTTTGGGTGCGCAGGAGTTTGGCGGAGAAAGGAGACGGTAGGGATTTACAGTTTCTACACTGGAAGAAAACCACGTGTTGCATTATCAGGAAAGGGAAAATTGGGGATCTCCAGACTTCTCCTCACTTTTATGTTAATTACGTATTAATGGATTGATTATGAGTTAATGAGGTTTTAAAATTTTATATTGGAACTGGTTAAAGATGTCGTATTGGGATGTTCTGATCCTATTGACACGATTGTGGGCTCAGGTGACTCTGTGTTTCGCATGTCCTTTCTCCCTATTGGAGCCCATTTTTACCATTTTCGCTAACATCCGCACATGCCTTCTTTTTGGTGAGAGATTACTGATGAAAAGAGGTTTAACCGATTTTTAAAAAAATCCAAAATTGCAAACTTTTTTGTACCTCTTTGCCTCTTTCAATCTTATTTCTAAAGATATCTCAGTAAAAGAGCTATTTTTAATTTTCTACAATTTGTTAAATGTTAATAGAATTTACTCCCATGTGCAAAAATGTGAATATATATATATATATATATATATATATATATATATATATATATATATATATATATATATATATATATATAAAGGAGATATTGTGATCGAAAGTAGGGCTGTCAAAAAAGCTCGTTGTTCGCGAACAGTTCGTGTTTGATTCGTCAATGAGTTCGTGTTCGATTCGTTCGATAGGTAAACGAGACGAACGTGAACAAATTTTTTTCGTTCGGTTAGTTAAACGAACCAAACACGAACAGTGATGCGTTCGTTCGTGTTCGAATCGTTATTGTTCGAAATATAAAATAATTTAAAATAATTATATATAAAAAATTTATGAAATTTTAAAAAAATAAATTTTATAAATTATAATATATAATAAATTAATAATAATAATATATTAATATATTATATTAGTAATATACTAATATAGATATTATATATTTATATAATGTAAGTTATATAATTAATATAATATATTATTTATATATATTAATATTAGGGATGTCAAACTGGCTCGTCGTTCGCGAACAGCTCGTGTTCGGTTCGTTCGTTAAGAAACGAACACGAACAGTGACTTCACGAACAATTTCAAACACGAGCTTATTTTAAACAAACTAAATTTCAAACGAACCAAACACAAACACAAGCTTTGTTCGTTCGTGTTCGATTCGTTTACACCCCTAATCGAAAGTATAGATAACAGATTGTTTTGGTAAAGATTGATTTAAAATTCTAAAGAAACTTTTTGCTCTGAAAATGTTAATAGAATTTCCATTATTTTGATCTGAATGTGCGCTGAACAAAACAAAATTCATAAAAATATTGAAATAATTGACACCGTTGAAACCTAAAAGAAAGGCGCACAAGACTAAGGCAAAAGAACACAGTCGAGATCATTGAAAGCGAACTTAAGAGCGTAGTTAAAAAATGAACTATTAATTAAGGATTACCAAATATATTAAAAATATTACAACTAGTTATTTTTATTATTTTTAAATATCTTAAGAATATAAAAGGCCAAATAAAAACACCAATTATGAACATCAAAATCATTAAAAATTCCTGTATTTTACTAAATTAAAATATTACGAATAGGTCCACCACTAACAACGAGTTTAAATATTTTAAAATAAAAATTAAAAATATTTTATAGATGACTGAATAATAGAGTATAATGTAGGTTCATTACGTAGTATTGCAAATTCTATTTGGGTTCAACAAATCAGTGCTATTAAATCCATGGCCAATTTGCCTGCTTTTGTACATTATAAAGAGAGCACATGCACTCAAAACGAACTCATGAAGTGATCAACCATAAAGTCCACAGAGGATCTAACATTAGAATGGGATAATTACATACACAACGTCTGAAACATTGCTATTTACAAAACCAACAACTAGGTGTTTTCTAACTTACGAAACCAACGGGTGCATTTATGCATGCCATGACCAAACTATTCAGAGTTTTTTAAGAATGAAAACTATAAATTGAGAGTTTTGTTATAAATTTTGATATTTGAGTGAACATTCATTTAAATGAATGAAAGATGGTGCTATATTTGTAATTAGCATTGTTTTAAGTGCTATGTATGTATTTGGGGATCATTACATGCACAACATTCAAAATATTGCTATTTACAAAGCTAACACCCTGGTAATTTCTTGAACTATTGAATTGATGCTTTTACTTGTGGCACACAATCTAACAATTGAGAATTTGGTAAAAATGAAATCTATGGTTTCAATTTTTGTCACAAGTTTCGATATATGAGTGAGATTTTAAAATTGATGAAATATGGTGCTAGATTTATAAATAGCAAAGTTTTATGTATGTAAAAGCCTCATTTTTAAATTGTGGTCATATATTTAATTTTGAGTTTTAGCTTGAACATATGAATATCATGTTCGAGGATAACATAATCTAAAAATTGTCATATCATTCTGTTATATTTCTTAATTTTCATGTTTTATCTCAAATATTCTCCGCCCTTATCTTTAACTAATTTACGACTTATGCTCAAGGTTGGTTTATAAATATATAATGCTATTCTTGGATAGAATTGGATCAAACAATTTTCTTTTAATTTCTCATAAATATTTTATAGTTGTTTTTTAGTTTAATTTTTTATAAAAATTAATTGACTTTTACTTTCTAACAAAATAAATTTATTTGTTTTTTACTTATAAGATGTATTTCGTATTTTTAAATTCGATTCATAGAATTTCTTATATCAGGATGACCTTGTTTATTTCTTGAGAAAAAGGGTCAAAGTATACTAAACTAATTTTCATAAGAATGGACTTAGAACATTACATGAGCCTAGTGAACCAAAAAAAAGAAAAAAAGAATAGAAAAATTAATATAAAATATAGATATTACAGGCCATCATTTTATGTTTGCAAATGTTATTTAATCAACAGTTCTATGCTTCAATACAACTTGACAAAGTTGTTTAAAGTAGCCAATTCTGCTAACCCATGATTTCATAGTCTTTGATGTGAATATGTCCAATGTACATACCTTAAGCTTTCAATGTTATGTGTCTATACATAGAAAAAACAAGCTAATACCACTACAACTTTATAAAGTTATCCTATATTTGAAATCAACATGTTTTTCATATATCAATTTTTTTAATAACAAGCACTTCGTATGTTGTTCTATTGAATTTTACTTCAATTTCTTAGATATAGTCATTCCTTTAGAATTGTGCTCCAACCCAAGCAGACATGAATGAGTCTCAGAGCGTGAACTAGACATAAATAATTAATCATTTACCCCCCCCCCCTCTGTTTCTCTAGGTGTGTCATTTTTCTTAAACTATTTCGTAGCCCTTTTTGTATATATTTTATTTTACTTGAGAAAATCTTTACTTAAACTTACTTTTCTTTGTTAAGTGTGGATTGGTGTCCAGGACTAAAAGGCAAGAATTAGAATGACATAATGAAACGGGAAAGCATTTAAATTGGAGAACTGAAATCTTATCACTTATAATCAACTTATCCTCTAAAAGGATTGAACAACTAAGATGACACGAGATATCTTGACCATATTCTATGAACTGCCTCATATATTGATATTTGAGAAAATAGATACTAAGATTCAACCAATTGCTTGCATCCAAAAAGTTTCCAAGCACAAACAGAAACTTCCACACAATGCATTTTAATTTATAAAATGTAATCTAATAAAAAATCTACGTTTATGGGCTTAGATGAGACAAATTCAATTGATAAAAGTAATTTTAACATGAGTATCAAGGCATAACCTCTGACAAAAATTAATGTCCCAAACTTTGATGAATTAAAAAAAAATTAAATAAATTCAAGCAGCAAAGTATGTTATTTAACTCAAATAACCTCATTTTTAAGTATCAATAATGTACTAAAGTGCCTAATAATATTTATTATTTTTAAACGTAGTCACTTAGGTGGTTTTCGTACTTTGTAATTGGAATTCCAGTTATCAAGTTCAATTTGAAATTAGTCATCCAATTTGTAAGTTCTTAAAAGCCTCTAAGGATTTTATAAACTTTATGGAAGATAAAATAAAAACAAGGTGAGCACTAATAACTATGAAATTTGAATATGTTATGTTGTATGTAAGAAGTTTGGTGCTATTTATGCTAGTTATGACAAAGTAGTTTGGTGCTAGTTATGCTAGTTATGGCAAAATTCACATACTCAAGATTTAAAGAATGGATTATTTATATATATAGTAAGTTTGTCACAATCAGCGAGTTTGGATAATTTTTGTTTAATCTTTTTTAGTAATAATAATGTTGGAAAGTATAATAACAAATTTTCTACTTTACAGAAAAATTAGCAAATAGTTCTTTTATTAATAAGTAATTTCTTGTGTCTTTTGAAGAATTATTGAAATCAATAAATACATTCAAATTTGACGAAGAAACAATGCTAAAATTATCCATAGCAATAAAAACACTATAGACCATTTCATCATATTGTGAAAGAAAAAATAATAGAGAAACTATGATAAAATTTAATTTAGAAAGTAAAGTAAGGTTTTTCATACCCAACTAATATTTTATATTCACTCCTTGAGAAGTATTAATGACTAGAATTTTTTAATCCATCTAAGATAAATTTTACTTTCATTCACTTGAACCTATAAACTCTAATGCTTGTGCTTATGTTCTATCTAAAGACTATTTTTTTTTCCAAATGGTTCATAACAGTCATACAAAGATCTATCGATACATTCAATTTAAATGAAAAAGATTTTAAACATTGAAACCTAATTAAATTCATCTTGGGTAAGCATTGGACAAAAAAATGCAAGTAGAACATATAAGATTGAGAAAATAAATTTTCTTTATCTTACGCAAATCATTTGTTACAGTGGTTACAACAACATTGGGAGGAGCATATGTAAAAGCTTTTAGACATTTGAGAATTAATCAATATTGAATTAAATAAGGTTAAATTTGTCATAATATTGTACTTATTATTAAATTATCATTATCAATTTAATGAAATTAATGGGTCAATGAATAACAGTTCGTAGGGTAATCTAATTATTATTATTCTTGTAGTATTAATTTGTAGTAGTAATATTCTTACAAAATAATGAATATTACTCTAAAGAAATCTATCAATATAATTTTTACAAATATTTTTTAATAGATGAAACTTCATATTTCTTGAGTAGTACCCACTTGTTTGCCACGTTTTGGTTTCTCTAATGGATATATGGATAGTGAAGTGATAATTATAAAAATGAGTGAATTTAAAAAATAAGATAAAAAAGTATGGTGAAATAAGCCATTTTAGGATCATAGTACAATGACTTATAATGAAATCTTTTGTAATCATTTCCATACAATCAAGAATCTTTAAAATTGTTGACAATTTCATAAATATTATAACACTTTTTAAATTATGCTTCCTTGAATGTTGTATAATAATGCAATATGTAATCTATTAAAGAAGAATTATCATAATCTAAAGTGAAGAAGAAATATAATATTAAAATAAATATGAGCTAAAGCTAGTTAAAGTTAGTGTGAAGATAACAGGGTAGTACCCACTTGTATGAGACAGTTTGGTTTCTCTAATGGATATATGGATATTGAAGTGATAAATATAAAAAATGAATAAATTAAAATAATAAGTGAAAAAATATAATGAAATATATCATGTTATGGTTATTGTACAATGGTTTATAATGAAATCTTCTTTAAATACTTCCATTAAAACATGTAGCAATAAAAATATAGAAAAATTCATAAATATTCTAACACCTTACATATTATGCTCCTTGGATGTTGCATAATAATGCAATATGTAGTTTATTGAAGAAGATTTATCGCCATGTAAAGTGATGAAGAAATATAATATAAAAATATTTATGAGCTAAAATCTAGTTAAACTTAAGAGTATAGATATTTTCTACTCACCCTCACATGTCATCATGATAACTCAAGCATAGTTTAATAACTAGTTTAAAAATTCTTAATGAAAACAAGTGATATTTTAATGGTTCAAAAAGTAAAACATTAATAGTTCAATTGACTACAAGGAGCAGTAAATATCCTTTAAATAAATTTTCAATGTATACATATATGAATCACCCCTTTGCTCATACCTTTCATTTTTTATCCTTTATTTTAAATTGTGTAATATAACAGTCCATGGAATTTGTTTATATAGATGGAATTTCTTTATATAGATGGAAAGAGCTAGATTTGGTGATGAGAAAAAAATTTAATAAATCATTTCTTAGTTAGAGCCTAGTGGGTGTCTTTGGTTCTCTTTGATGAAAGGGTTCATTATCTTTGTTAGGTATTTCTATCACTTACAAAATTCCATTAAATCTCTCTTAAATCTTCTTATACATACCAACACATCTCTAACATAATTTTTAACTACCTACTACCCTTAAATATTTTTTTAGAAGCATTCAATAAACCCTCAATCAACACTAGCTCATCCTTGGTTAATATTAATTTTTTTTCCTTCTACAACTTTAGATAACATCTAAATATCAAATGATAACCCCGAATGACATTTTCCATAATTTAATTATAAAAAACTTCTTCATAAAATCCTTAATTAAATTAGACCATACTAAGAGTATGAAGACTAATTTAATTTTTTTTTTCTATTACCAATCTCCTTAAAACAACATTCCGGGTCCGTTTGGGGCAGCTTATGCATTTCAGGATAAGCTAATTATCCTGAAACGCGGCCCGCGGGCCGACCGCAAGGGTCAACCCGCGACCTGCGTTTAGTGTAAAACTAACCATTATACCCATTTTTAATCATCTCTCAATTCATAAAGTTTCTAAAATTAACAAATTATTTTTAGATATATAAGATTAGTGTTATGGCTCCAATATATAAAAAAATGTTAGTTTTAGAGGTGGTGGTGCATTATGGATTTCATGGTGGGATTAGTTACTATTTAGAGGGAACTGGTGATAATATAATCATGACTAAGCTAAGGGTAAAAAATTTACGCTGGTTTGATTTGATCCAATTGTGAAGAGGCTTATGAATCCTCAAATGGTGGGAAATAATTGTTGAGGGTTGTCTTGCAATATGCAGTTATTACACAAGTTTCAAGAGGTTCAGGTTCTTCTAAGAGGAAACAAATAAAGATTTCGACATAGTCCTACCTTCATGTCTGTGGAAACTTTTAAAAATTTAATTGAGGATTGTAGATAGTTTAAAATGAAGTTAGAGATTTGCTATCATATAAAGGAAGATGCATGTATGGAAATGAGAGATAAAAACAAATATGAAGGATACTTTAAGAAGAACCAAGACTTGCTCACAAGTTTCAACAAAGAGAAAATTTAACATAATTGCCCAGAGTAACATTTTCAATTAATTTCTCATAAACTCCCGAATTATCACTGTCCCAAAAATTTTTGGGAGAAAAATGAAAATAGGATGAAGATAAGGGACAAAAACTCAACAATTTTATTTTAAAGAAAACCTTGCCCTCCCTCACCATTAAGTGGGATTTTTTTAACTATCGTACATACCCATATGTTCATTGCTTTGAACACCAGCACTCAACAATAAGACCAAGTGGGTCGTACAAGTGGGATTTGAAATCTTTGTTAAGTTCAAGTCCACTGCTTTCGCTAGAGATAAGCGCACTATAAATCCGTATTATTTTTCTATGTTTAATTCAAAATAAATTATTATTTTAACTTTCATTTTATTAATTTTTGCAAGAAAATTCTTATAAATTTTTTTTTCCCTAAAATTTTACGGGCGAAATTCTCGTGCGAGCGATTACACTTAAACAAGAGAAATTATTACATTAAAATTTGATGTAAATTTGCATCAGGTGTCCAACAAGTACAGTCCGTTCAATAGTTTGGGCTCACTAACATATATTATTTGGGCCAAGCAATAATTTTTTCTTAAACAAACACCGCCCACGCATTCCGTGTGCCCTCGCCTCCTCGGCAGTCAGTCCGCCATTAGTTATGACGGGATGTAAGGAAGACTAAAAATTGCGTTTACGTTGATTATGACCGCTTAAGCGCTTACTGAAAGAGATTATTGAACCGTAATTGGGCAAGGTGGCCTAATAATTCGATTTATCTTATTGAAAAGTGTAAGCCGTTGACTGAACCGTCTCCACTCCCTTATTATGGGTTACGTAATTTAACGGATACTTTATTACCGGTCATTAATATATGCGTCCTAAAAACCTCCTGAGTGATTATACACATTTAATATGAAATGATTTGTAAGAAAAGGGCTTGACGGTGCTTTAACTTATAGCCTGTGATGGCGATTTCGGCTTGGTATGTGGAGTCAGTACATTGGCCACCACCTGTGAGTCAGCCTTTCGTTTTAAAGTTTGTTAGGTGTTGTTGGATCTATAATACGTTCGAAAAAAATAAAAATATGATTTTTATTTCTCTTATTTCTTCATTCTAGATAGCGATTATTGGGCTTGAGATAGTTAATTAAGCGCAAAATAAATAATTTCTTTGAAGTTTATTAAGTTGATTTATTTTATTTTTATTATTTTTTTCTGAGTGATATGATGTCAACCAGTTTTGATCATTTAGTATGAATCTCGAGACGAGACACGAATATGAAAATAATTTTTTGAGTAAAAAATGTTCAAACTTTGATTAGGAATTATCCAGCACTCTGAGTTTAGCAAACTTAAAATCAAACTGATTGACTCGATAAGATGAATCTAACAGTGCAAAAGTTGGTCTAATCTAAAGGAAATTAAGTTCTAATCAACCCGTAAAGCTATTTTTTGAAGCTTTTTATGTATGATTGGAAGGTCAAATTGATTTAAATTTGACTGAATGAGCTTTTTATTGCAGTCACGATAGATCTCGGAAGAATTCTATTTAAATGATTAAATAAGACATTCAATAAATAATATACTATCCCAAAAAATAAAAATAAAAACTTTTGGAATGGAACTGACTCTTGTAGATGATGAAAATATTCATGATTCAGGATCTATGGAGATAAAATTTTTCTCTAATTTTAATAGTGTAAGATAATGTTTATTTTATTCTGGGGTCTCGTATCCATATGAGGGGGTTTCCTTATAGTTAATTATATCTCAAGAATTACACCTGAGAATATTCTCGATTTAAGTTATGCATTATACCTTTGTTGATCGTCAAAAAATGTCCCTAAGAAGATAGTTGTTTAAAGACTTACAAGGATAAACTTGGATAAAAATTGAATTTCACTTCGGCTGAGCAAAATGAGTATGTTGAGTTAATTTCAATTTTGAAAGTATATTTTGAGTTAATTTTCATTTTAAGTTTTTTATTAAATTTTAAAACGGGTGTTTAGAATCTTTAAAACTTGATTAGATGAAAAAATTTGGGTTTTGCAAAATTAATTTGTTAAAGCTATTCGATTTGCTTTTAATTTATTTTTTTTAAATTAGCTTGACATGATCAAAGTTCATTTAATAGCTTAAGGATTTTTTATTGGTTGGAGTTAATTAAGAATTTTAAATTTTGTTTAAGTGTAATGTTAAAGTTAATTATTAATGTTATTTATAAATTTCTGAATTTAAACTTGGTTTGAGCCTTTGTCAATTCTCTCGGGGTCAGTACCTAAATTTCGATTCTCATTCTGGGTTTGGTACATGAATTTCAATTCTCATTTCGGGTTCAATACCTAAATTCTGATTCTTATTCTTTTCGAGGTCGGTACTTAAATTCTAATTCTCATTCCGGGATTGGTACCTAAATTTTAATTCCTATCTCGGGGTCAGTACCGAAATTCTGATCTCATTCTTTCCGAGGTTGGTATCTAAATTCTGATTCTCATTCCGGGGTTGGTACCTAAATTCCAATTCCCATCTCGGGGTCAATACCTAAATTATGATTCCCATCCTTTTCGAGGTCGATACCTAAATTTTGATTCTCATTCCGGGATTGGTACCTAAATTCCAATTCCCATCTCGTAGACAATGCCTAAATTATGATTCCCATCCTTTCTGAGGTAAGTAACTAAATTTTGATTCTCATTCCGAGGTAAATGCCTAAATTCTGATTCTCATCCTTTCGGAGGTTGGTACCTAAATTATGATTCTCATTTTGTGGTTGGTACCTAGATTCCAATTCCCACCTTGGGTTAGCACCTAAATTTTGATTCCCATC
The DNA here is from genome assembly GCA_003013225.1 of Phalaenopsis aphrodite. Classification (NCBI taxonomy): domain Eukaryota; kingdom Viridiplantae; phylum Streptophyta; class Magnoliopsida; order Asparagales; family Orchidaceae; genus Phalaenopsis; species Phalaenopsis aphrodite. The sequence goes on from NEWO01000210.1 coordinate 311,556, forward strand.
CTTTCTGAGGTCGGTACCTAAATTCTGATTCTCAGCACGGGGTTGGTAACTAAATTTCAATTTCCATCTTGGGGTTACTACATAAATTTTGATTCCCTCCGCTATCTCTTGGGTTAGATGTGAGTTCCCGAGTTTTCCTTACCAAATGAAGCAAAAATTCAAATCATCAGGGTCAGTACCAAATTTCTGATTCTAATCCTTGGATCAGTACCTAAATTCTGATTCCCTTCTTTTTGAGATTGGTGTGGGACCCACTTTAATGGAGCAAGGCATCGGATTCTCTTCACAGCAATTCAATATAGGTGTGAGACCCCCCTTCAATGGTGCAAGGCATCCTCTTTTCATCTTCTTGTACTTTTGTTACCTCTTGAGTTAGATGTGAGTCCCTGTGCTTCCATTCTCAAAGCAACACCCCTTCTCCTAGATCGGTCTTTTGAGTTGGATGTGAGTCCCAGTGCTTTCCATCTCAATATGATCTCTTCACTCATTCTTAATTCCCAAAATTTCCTCAAAGTCGAGATCGTAACTAAAATTTCAACAAAAATCAAATCAAAATTAAACAACAAAGCAAATCAAATCTTCACCGCAACCGTCAGTTTCCTTGATGGTTGTCTCCCTAAATTCATAAAACAACCTCTTCACAAGGGTTAACGAACACGAATCAAAACACAATTCTAAAATCCACTTTTGAGATTGGCGATTCGAAGGTACTCCCGCTAATGCATAGCGAGAATTATGGAATCTTTGGTTTCGATCGAGGATTCACCTACTACTCCCTAGCATAAACCTTCTTCGCTCTTTCTTCGTTCTGCTCTGAGTATGTTGGCTTAAGTAGTTCTGTCGGTTCTGTTGATATCATTGGTCAACTCCACTACATGTAGTGTGCTTGTCCAACACACCACACTTATTGGGGGGGGGTCCATTTTTTAACATCAATTTTTTTTAGGCCTAGGCTTTCTTTGTTAGAAGTCTAGGATATAGCCATAGGACTTTCCTGTTGACTATCCTAGAGTACTAGTAATAAAACCCTACACCATTGGAAATTCTAAACAATTATTTACTCTTCTTGGATTTCCACATGTTTAGTTTTGACATCTAGCACTTAGTTGGATGAAACCAACATAGGGGACCTCAAGAGGAGTCCCTATAGGACCGTCTGACCTTAAGGTTAGCCCTGAGTGGTGTGGTCTTATTCAGTCTTGCACACACACACTTGAACCCCTCACTTCACTCACAACCTAAACCCCTAACCAAGCATGCTTAGCTTGATTCTCTACTCTTTTGGAGACTCATGTGGGTGGTCCCCCAAACTTTTAGCCCCTGACTAGGATGGCTAGGACCAACACATGGAGGATCAAAATTGGTGGATTTCCTTGGTCTCATGGCACAAAATGGGTAATTTTGTGATTAGCCTACTCATTGAACCTCAATACTGTTCAAATACCAATTTTTTATATTTTTCCCCCAAACTTTTCCACAATTACCAAAATGCCCCTTAAACCCTAATTTTCCCATAATTACTCAAAATCTCAAATGCTCTCAAAAGATCATCTCAACCCACTTCAAACCACTCAAACTGTTAGATTCGACTCTTCTTGGCTCATGCACGACAGTTTTCACAGATATGGGGGTGACAGACTTAATGGAAGCCTCCACGATTTTAGGCCTCTCAATTTCAGGGAAATCACACTTGTCGTTCATGTCATATTTGACAGCGGGTTGAGTTATTTCTGACGGGGCGGTCCTCAAGATCACATTTGACGCTTTTTCATGGATGACTTCAACCTTGTTGAAGCCGGTACAAAACTTTATCATTACTTCCTAGTGAAGCGCAACCTTGTCATGGGGTAGACTTCCATAGAATGAAAATATTAACTTTGGTGGAGCCATCACAACTGCTAGTTGAAGAGTTCCGAGAATTAGTAACGGCCTATACTTCGTAATTCTAGTGAGAACACTAAAATTAACAATGACTGTCAAGTAAATTGGGCTATTTTTCTTTACATGTGATTTTTTTTTTGTTTTGAGTTAAATTTATGTGTCTTACTTTTGGATAGTTTTATTTTGTTTTGATATTTTCATCTTATTTTAAGCGTGTCTTTCATATGTTATTGAATGTTGACCTCAATTTTTTGAGGTCTAGTCTCTCCTCCTTAGAAGCCTGAGATCTAGCCATAAGACTTTCCTGTCGACTATCCTAGAGGACTAGTGTTGGAACTCTCCCCCATAGAAATTCTAAACACATCTCTTTGTTTTTCTTGGAGTTCCACATGTTTGGTTTTAACCTCTAGCACTTAGTAGGATGGAACCAGCATGGTGGAGCTCAAGAAGAGTCCCCATTAGAATGTCTAACCCTGGGTGGTGTGGTCTTTGTCAGCCTTGCAGACACACACTTGAACCTCTCACTTTCACTCATAACCTAATATCCTAAACCAAGCATGGTTAGCCTGATTCCCTACTCTTTTGGAGACTCATGTCGGTGGTCCCCCAAACTCTTAGCCCCTGACTAGGTTGGCTAGGACCAATACATGGAGGATTTCCTTGGTCTTATGGCACCAAAAGGGTAATTTTGTGATTATTCTCCTCATTCAACCTCAATTTTTCTCAAATACCCAATTTTGACCATTTTACCCCCAAACTTTTCCACAATTAGCAAAATGTCCCTGAAAACCTAGTTTTCCTAAAATTTCCCAAATTTTGAAATACTCTAAAAAAATCATCTCCAATATCCTTAAACAATCTAAATTGCCAAAACACCCCAAAATTCTCAAAATTTCCGAAATACCCCCAAAATTGCAAAAATGACCAAAATACCCCTCATGCCTCAAAAATCTCCAAAACCTCCCAGCTCATTCTAAATCTCCTCTAAATCAATCCTAACCACCTAATGGGCCCAATTTGAATAAATTGACCAATTTTGACCAAAATCACAATTTTGCTCCTAAAGGCCCAAATTCCCCAAATTCATCCTAATTTCCACCAATTTCACTCCAATTTTACATAATTTCAAACCCAAATTGAACATCAACTTGTTTGATCCCAATTTTTACCAATTTGGAGCGTAATTGAACCGATCTCTAATCCCTAATTTCAATTAAGGGCCAAAATCCCCAATATGACCATACCTTCAAAATCCATTAAAACTCCATAACCTCTCAATCTCTACTCAATTGACTTCCCAATTAATCATCAAAATGTTTCACTTCAAATTGAACCTTCAATTAACCCAAATACAAGACCTAGCCAACCCCAAACCCAAGTCCAAATCTAAGCCAATGTCTTGAACCAAAGCTCTAAATTCACCCTAAGCCATTTGGTCTAGCCCAACCTTGGCCACCACAACCACATTTTGGACCCTAAGAGCCAACCTAAATCCCCTTAGCCCACCCTAGTGGTTCCATGAACCAAGGGTCACTTGAATTAAAGGATGTCTTCATAAAAATGGCTAAGCCAAAAGGATCCTTGCCACCAACCTTCCAAGCTCCTAAAGTTACCACCATTAACTCCACTAAGCTCCCTGACTCAGCTAGACACCAGCTCAGCCCTGACCAGTCGGCCTAGTGACCGAAAAACACAATTCTTGAGAGGTACTACATGGTTCAAACCCTAAAATTAGAACCACCTGAGTTGGCTCACTTCCATTGGCCAATTAGGTTGTTTATCTCTTCACATAAGCGGCTTCTCTGCCACCCTGGCTTGCCCTGATGGAAGTCATGGCTTCCTCTATAAATTGAGCACCCCTCACAGTGAAAGATAGAGATCATCCAATTCCTTAGAGAAACTCTGTCAAAATCCTTCCAGATCTTCTTCAAACCCTTATGAGTTCAATCTCACTGTTTTCGACCACTCATTCCCCTAACCTTAGCTCAATTTCAGAGCTCAAATATAAAACTTTTTTCAGCCATCTCACCAAACTCCATTGATTTTCAAATTGAACTTCTTTTGAGCTTCTCCAGAGCAAGAGAAGTTTCTCATCAAAAGCCCCATTTTTTGAGCCCTCTACAGCAGATTTCAACCAAAGCCGCACCACCCTTCGATTAAAATTATACCTAGACCCCAAACCAGGGGAAGTGACACTTCGAGCATGATTGTGGGACTCCAGAGAAGCTTCTATAAACATCCAATTAAGGCCACACCTATTGGACAATGGTTTAACTCTAAATCCCTAATTTTTGGCTCACTTTTATCAATTGTGAAGTGAACTTATTTTTCATATTCTTATAGCTGTATAGATAGGTTCACCTTGACTAGATGAAGCTATAAGAACAAGCCCCATGACTTTTTTATGTATCGAGCTTGATATTAGGTGTAGAAGTTGGACGGTTCTCGGGTTAGGTCAGTTGGGGATGATGACCAGGAGGTGTCTGATCGTGCCTGTATCAGATGGACGACTCAGTTCCCGCTATGCTAAGGATCTATTTGTGAACCGTGGGCCGCATGGCAAGCTAAGGTGTACAGTACAATGAACCAGGAGCTGCCACGTGTGCTTTTTGTGCTGCGAGGTTGAGCTGGCTGCCGCATGGATAAATAAGAAAATATGGCTTTTTTGATTTAATTAAATACCGAAACATCAAAAAATCATTAATCGGTGTACAAATTCATAAAAATAAAATATAAATACTCTGTTGCTCTGTGAACAGAGGAAACAATTATGATTCTAAAATAAAAATTATTTGTTATGTGTTTTATTTTTATGTAATTAAATACTCCAGAAACTTGTTTTAATTATTTTTAATTAAGTATTAATTACCATGAATTGAAATTTGGAGGGTTTGTTTCTCATCTGACTAGGAGTGTTCTTTAGTTTTTACAAAGTTAGAGAACACACTTAACCACAAAAGCCCCAATTTTCAAGGCTAGTTGCCTATTTTTTCTTAAAATAATTGTATAAATTAAAATATAAATAAAAAAATATGAGACTTATTTTGGTAGGTTCACTGTAGTCAAATAACGCTAAAAAAATATAAAATGAGTTTAAATAATTAGGCGTATTATTATATGTAATTAAGTCATTAAAATCAATAAAAATTAAAGAAAATAAAATATAACTTTAAAAATCATAAAAATTAATTTACAATGAAGATAATGATAATTTTAAGACCCTATAAAAATTTTAAATCAATTTAAATGTATTTTATCTCATAACTTATTTTTCAAGGTAAATGAGATTTTTGCACTAAAATAATTATAATAAATAAAAAATAATTAAGAAAATTATCAAAACTGGTTAGGAGTGATCCTTGTGACCAGGGGCACTCAAGAAAAATAAAATTGGAGTTAAAATAAATATTTCATTTTCGAGCTAAATTTTAATTTTAAAATAAATAAAATCATAACAATTTAAAAATGCACAAAAAAATATCATAAAGTGCTCTCTGATCACTTGAGACCACTTAAAACATTTTCATTAATTTTATTATTAAACTTATGTATTTTAAATTCAAAAAAACAAAATTTATGAATTTTTTATTAAAATAATTATAGTAAATAAAATAAAATTCTTAAAAAAGAAATGCTTGTTGCTCAGAGTTCTTTGAATTTGAAATTAAATTATATTTTTTATTTAATTAATCACTAAATTTAATAAATAATTATAGTAATTGAAAATAGCTAAAAAAATCATGAAATTTGGTCTAATTAGTCATCTGACTTAAGTGAACCTCCAATAATTTTTTAAAGGTAGAAACTTTACTTTGACTGATCAAATGAATTAACATTGAAAATCTCTAATTTTGATTAAAAATAATTACAAAAATTAAATAAAAATAAGAAATTTATAATTTCACATTTGATATTTTAATTGACCCAGGAGTGGGGTACCAATAAAATTTCAAAGTCATTTGAGTTGAATTTAATGATTTATGAAATGGACGACTCTAGGGACAAAATGATAATTATGGTATTTTGATGCCCTAATTAAATTTTAAGTTAAGTCAAACGGTAAATGGGTAATATTGATCATGATGAACTCTTTGGATGATTGAAACATAAGTGTTTAGATGTTAAAACCAACTTGTCACTTTCTAAAATAAGGGTAAAAGTGTAGTTTCCCTAAATAATTATGACTTGGAAGTCAACCTAATTGGATGACCCTAAGGTGGTGGGCATGAACTAGGAAGATGATAAATTACTCATTTGAAGCCCCCATTAATTGGTGATTAATGCAATCTTTCAATCAAAATTAAGTACCTTTAATTCAACATTTTGATTATTGCAAATTTACTCTAAAAGCTTGACTTAAGGGCTTAGTAGTGAGCTAGACTTGATTTAAATTTGCTTGATGAGCCTTAGAAAAGAAAAACATAACTAATCATGAATACCTTTAAAATACTACGAGCCCAACTTTAATTTTGAGCCCAAGATTCTTAATAATTCAGCCTACCCTTATGGGAGTCCACCTATATAACTCTTAAATGAAACATCAAGTGAATGTATAAGAATCCCACTCATGTGATAATTAAAATATTAAGGTCATTGAGCATAGGGTAGATTAATCCATTGAATCTAAATTTAACTTCTAATGATCAATTGAACAATATATTAAGTCTAAATGAACTTAAAATGGTTCAAAGGGTTCTAAAAGTTGTTTAAGGTTATGCCCTGACCACTTTTATGATATTTATGATATTTTGAAGGACAATTGGAATTATTATTCTTTGTTAAAGAAAATAATCCATTAAAACCTTTAGAGACTCACCTAGTTATGCTTCAAAACCCGATAATTTACTTAAATAACAAAAGCCCTACACTACTTATCCTATATTAATTTACCCAATGCTCAAGAATTTGAGTCTTCTCTAAGGTATTTAAATCCATGCAAGCAACTAGTGATATTTGTTTTTGCCACTTATGCATCATCAGATTTGTGTAAGTCTGGGTATAGGTGGCTAGGGCGATGACGATAATGCTAATGTGTGCTAAAATGTGGAGAAGATGTGGGATTCAGAATAGTATCCCCTACCTTAAGGACCATGGATAAAGGGAGAGGATAAGGAGTGATGATACTATTCTCCGACTCTTAATGAGATTATTTGCCTGATACTCTTAGGTTGCTTGTAGTCCTAGCTCAATCGCAGTAATTAAACTATGGACTGCACTACTTTGCAAAGTTTTTACAAAAATAAAATTTCTTTTTCCTTTTAAAGTAAACTTTATATCTATGAAAATTAAATTAAAACATGAATGCTTATAAAGGTCTGGCACTACGAAGGTTGTTCCGAGCAATCAACAATTCCTTTTCCTCCACATTTCCTATTTTTTCCTTTTGCTCCAATTTTTTGACTTCATCTTCTGCCTCTTAGAATTTGGCATGCACATTTCCAAAAGTTTCCCAACTTTAATTTCTGAGGGCTTTGACAATTTTGATTTGCAGTAAACTTAACTTGATAAAGGGGTCAGGATGTGAAACTCCTTTCCATAAGTCAGCAATGTACTTGTTTTAAGAAGGGTGTGCAACCCACATGTTGAAATATCTAAAAGGGGGGGAGGAGGTATGATTATCAGTAGAAGTAATGTTGATAAGCGTAGGCCTATGATCTGAGCCTGTAAGACTAAGGTGAGTGACAAAGGTGAGGAGCAATTGATTAAACCATGCATCATTTACCAACATTCTATCAAGCCTCTCCTAAATAGCTCCCCTTTTCCCAGTGAAAGCATGCCCCTTGAAACCAAGGTCAAAGAGACCAGCCCTTTGGATATTGTCATTGAAGGTCTTCATCTTAACAGGATTTGGTACTCTTCCTCCAGATTTTTTAGGAGTAGAAGTGATACAATTGAAGACTCCCCCCACCAGCCATGGGGAGTCCATCAGTTGGCTGATGTTAATCAACCTATTCCACAGCTCCTTTCTGGCATCCTTTGTGCAACCAGCATATATGAAAGTAGCTTCACCCTTATATCCATTCATATTGAATGAATGGTGAACAAATTGTGGATGATCAATTAGAATATTTGAATTGATTTCTCTTCTGCAAAAAATCTAATATTTATTGTTAGTATTCCCAAAGTGGGTGAAACCAAAAAACTTTTTAATCAGATTTTCAGGGTTCTTGTGAACCATAAGTTCAAGAATAACAATACACCACAGCTTGTAAATTCAGGTAGAGAGCTCGTTTTAGGGAAAGAGGATTAGCCATCCCCCTTATATTCCAACTAAGTAGATTAATCATTAAGTGGAGGGTGTGGGGAAGGCTGAGATCTTGATCTAGTTCTTCCTCTTATGATTTAGAGAACTATTTCTTGCTCTTTTTGCCTTAATAGAGTGTACCCTTAATTTTAATTTGTACACTTATGTCACTGGTTTTCTTCTTCTCCTTGCTGTTTTAATTTGCCATTCTTCTTCAATTGTTTGTTTCATCTCAGTAATGATTGGTTCCTTTGGAGCTTTATCATGGATATCTGTGATGATTTGCTTCCCCTTCTCAGCTTGCGAAGGGGATGTAGGACACACACATAGATATATATATATATATATATATATATATATATATATATATATATATATATATATATATATATATA
>NEWO01000210.1:324010-338647 GCA_003013225.1 Phalaenopsis aphrodite
TATCTTAGTGGGTTCTATTCATTTAAATGTAAAGATGATTTCTCAAGAAAGGCATAATGAGTTTAATCATGCTTCATGATATCCAAAAGAGAATTAGAACGGTCCAGGGACTAGGCCCCGGGCATCTCACAATCCCTTGAAAAATCTCAAGTTTGTTTAAACTCATTATGTTGCTTAATAACTCATCCTTATCATACCCTTATGCTCAATGAATTGATGTCCTAGCCAACCCTAAGGATAGGGTTATTATCACTTGATATTTTATTTATAAGTTATCTAAGTGAAAACCCTTAGGGGCAATTTGGCCTTACTAAGAAACTTAGCACTTTGATTTTAAAGATGGACTTGTAGTGTTTTATAAGGTTTTAAATTATTTAAAGATTATTTTTCTTAACCTCATTAAACAAAATTTTGATTAAGCCTGACTCACTACTAAGGCCTTAAAAGCTTAATGGGTAGATTTGTAATTTTAAGAAAAGGATTTTAAATGATTATGTACTTAATCAGTATCATGAGTCATACACCATCAATTGGGGCTTAAAATCATTGAGTTATGATATTCCAAAATCAAACCCACCTTAATATCTTTTTATTTTAATATTCTTCCAAATTCCATTTATTTTGAGAAATTACAAATTTATCTCTTATAAGACCAAAGTGAGATTGGTTACTATCATTTATCTCTTTCATATTTCAATCATCAAAACAAGTCCATTAAAATTATTTATTGCCCATTTAGCCCTTTAATTAAGCCTTAAATTCCAAAATTACCCTTTTTGCCCCTAAGGCCTTAATACCCTATAATTCATTAAATTAAACTCAGGTGACTTGAAAAATTTATGTTACCCCAACCATGGGTTAATTACAACATCAGAAAAAAAAATGTGATTTTTTTTAATTTATTTCATTTTATAATTATTTTTAATACAAAAATAAGTATTTTTAATGAAAATTTAATAACTCAACCAAACAAAAACTTTTTTCCTTAAGAAAATTGTTGGAGACTCACCTAGGTCAGAGGGCCACCTGGACTAATTTTTATGATTTTTACAAGTTTAATGTACATATTAAAATTATTTGTTTAGTTTGACCATTATTTATATATAAATATTATTTATATGAAAAATTATGTTTTATATTTTTATTAAATCCCTCTGAATCCACGAAACCAAAGAGACAAATTTTATTTTTTTGCAATTTATGTTTTATTTATTAGAATTATTTTAGTTAAAAAATAATTACTCTAAATTAATTTTATTTCCTTTTTTGTGGTTGGTGATAATTAGGATTATCTTTAATGAGTTAAAACAAGTTTATATTTTTCCTTGGGTCCTCTGACCACAGTAAACTTACCAAAATAAGCTTTGTAATTTTTTGATGAGTATTTTAATCTTTACAATTATTTTACCAAAATTAATATGATATACTTGAAAAATAGAGATCTCTGTTTAGAGACCCCCCGTGACCTTGGAAAATTCAGGGAAGATCCCTCATGACAGAGAGAATTACAGCCCCAAAAATCATTTCATGGTGAAATTTCAATACAAATGGAGAATTCAAGTAAGAAAAATATGAATGAATTAATTAAAAATCATACATACATTAAAAAAAGAAGAAACTATTTCCACATTTTTCTTCTCTGTTTACTAAGCAAGAATGTATTTTTATTTTATTTTTCTAATTTTTCTATACCAAGATATAGATTTTTGAACTTCTAGCATTTAGTTAAATAAGAAAAAATCCTTATTTTTCTACTTAAGTTACGCAGTGCCACCTCAACCTCGACATCTTCGAGCTTTCTACGTGCAGTTTCTGGTTCGGTGCCTCCAGACACATCAGCGCTGACTCGATAAACTTTCTTTTTTAAAAAGACAACTACTTAAACTATAGATACTTTAATAATAGGTAGAATTCAACTCTTTTTGGTATTTATGATATTTTGACAAAACAATAAAAAATTTTAAAGATAACTTGAGTTTATGTAAGAAAAAGTACTTGATATAAATATATTCTTCTCCTTCTCATGAACCAGTAATAAGTATAGGAATTCTGTTCTGGAAGTACGCAAATTGTGTTGAGCTAAATAGGAGCAATAATATTCTTTAGCCTTACTAGTGACGCTATAAAGAACATTGACTAATTTAAAGTTTGAATAGTTCTGAAGACAGGCTAGGCAGGGTAGATACTAACTCTCACTCTAGAGTTCTCTCAATTCCCTCCACCTTGAAACTAACATCTCATTCATAAGCTAAAACAATAAACCAAGTTAGGGGCTTTAACCTGTCACTTTAAAGTCCTTTAACTCTACTCCAATCAAAGATTGTTTCCCTATTTATTTGCACTAAATCATATGAATTACATTCTCATTGATACAACCTCTTGTGATTATTTCCAATTGTTGACTAAGACAATACCAGAGCGGTTCTTACATGTTCTCACAACAAATTTTACCATCTAGATAGGTCAAATCAAGAAGTAAATGAAGTACATGGATTTAAATCATCACAATTTCTTTCAACATTAAAGATCAATACTCTCTACAACATCCATCCAACACTTTAATTACTTATCATTTTAAGGAGAAAGATAAGGAAAACAACTCAGATACCTTGGAGAAAAAAAAAACCAAACTTAGCTTAAAAGTAGAAATCATTGTCAAACCAATAAGAAGTGTCGATTAAAACCAAAAGTAGTTTAAAAATAAAAGATAAAAACATATCTCAAATCCTCCACCAAACTCTTGAAGTTCCTTTGAATCTCTTCTCTTTTACAAAACTCTTGACTCTCAAAATAAAACTAAAAATAAAAAGGATAAAGTAAATTTGTGGTGTCTGAAATTTCTCCAACACTTTCTCTCAAAACTCCCCTTTCTAGCACTTTTCAGAACTTTCAAGCACACTTCTAAGAGTCTCAACCTCCTCCTTTTATAAATCTCCAAGAGGTGTCTTAATAACTCTTCAAAATGTGTCCCAATTAGATGTATTCTCCAAAGGATGCCTCCTTTCACAACACCTTTAATCATAATTTTGTTTCTAGTGTTCATAACCATCCTCTTTAGCTAATGGGTGTCTCAAATGTCCCTTCAAAATTTGGAAAAATGAAGTAAACTGTCACATAACTACCTCTGGCGTGTAAGCACCGGGCCTCTGGTGCTTAGGTACGGCCTTCTCTGTTTCACCAGTGCTTAAGCACAGGATCTGACGCTTACACGCCAAAACTCTTTTGCACCATTTTCAGATTTTTGCTCCCAATTTGATCCTTTTTCACTTCTTTTACCATTTTTCACCTTTTTATATGTAACTAAAAAAACACACAAATAACTTCCATAAAAGCTCAATATGTCAAAAATAGGTATAAAAATGTGTTTAAAAATACTATATATTTCAAGTGTATCAAAATCTCCCATACTTAAAATGTTTCTTGTCCTCAAGTGACACTTTAATCTTTAAAAACCAAATAAGTATGATATGTATATGAGTTTCTTTAGGAGTTACAAAAATTTAGATTTAGAAATACAGAAGTCCACTTTTGAAAAAAAAAGTAAATAAAACCAACTTAAAGTTTAGAATTTTTAATGTTAAGAAACATCAAAATATGTGCTTCTATCTAATTAAGGAATATTGTATATTTTCCAAATTTAGAATTTAGTCTTTTTGTTATCTCCACTTAAAAATTTTTATTAAAAATAAATTTTCTTACCATATTATATCCCTAAGCTTAAGAGTCTCAAGTCTTATACTTTAAAAAGATCAAATGTGAAACCAATTTTTGATTAGGCACTAATCTTCAAGCTTCTCCTCCCTCACTTTTTTTCTTTATCTTTTCTTCTTCTTTCTCGTTTTCTTTTTATTTTTCTATTTTTCTTTTTCTTTTTCTTTTTCTTTTTTTTTCAGGCAAGGATTACTATATCTGGATAGACATTTAATGGTTTTGAAATCCACTTCTCCTTTCCTAAATATCGATCCCACGGGGAAGGTGTAAATTAGCAATGAAAAATTTTAATAGGAAATATATAGAAAATCAAACAAAATCACTATCACTAATTTTGAATGTTGAGACATTAACTAAAGTAAATTTCTTAACTATTAGCAAAAACGGAAATGTAACTTTTAAATATTAAATACTAATTTATGAAGAATGTTTAGGTAATGAAGATTTCTTATGTGAAAAAGCAACCTTCCCTTTACAATGAATTTTTGGTGAAATGAGATAAGATAAATGTTTTTAATATGGATTGTGCCAAATATGAGCAATTTTAATTCTCTACCCTGATACAGTGCATAGAAAATCTTTGGCTAATCTTAGGTTTAGTCCCTAAATCCGTGGCTAGACTAGGAGGACCGGCTCCCACTCCAGAGCTCCGACTTCCCTTCACGTGAAGGCTAACTCTTGCTTTAGTTCTTAAGCACTATGACCAAATTGGGGATTTTAGTCAGTCACCCTAAAGATTCTCCAATTTTACATCAAATAAAAATATTTCCCTATTTATTTGCACTTAATTTCATGAACAAATTTCTCCTTCATGAAATCAAATGTGATCCTCACTCCGTTGTCGAACTCATACTCCATTTCTCGGATCATATGCTTCACAAAATAATTTAACAAATTAATTAGCCAAACTGAAAAGTAAATTAAGTTTGGAGTTGAAAAATCAACATAATTTTTTTTTATATTTTAATTATGGCACGTTCATTTTATCTCTTCATTTCATCATATCTCAAAGTAAGCAGAAAGATAGAAAAAACTACTTAGACTTCATGAGAAAGAAACTATAAAACACAAATTTCATATATAAAATAAAGTTCATAAAACACTAAATAAATAGACAAACTTATCTGGAACTCATTCTCAAAGAAAATCCTTTGTAGCCTTTCCTTAAAAACACGGGAAGAAGAAATCTCTCACTTTTCTCCTTCTCTAACACTCTTACAGAAAGTTTCAAACTAAATCTTACCACAAAAACTCTAAACTATGAAAGAAAAATCACTAATTGACTCTAAAATGGTAGTGGAATGAAATGATGTGGAGCAAAAAATTAACGTAAATGAGTGAAAAATGTAGAGAAGCAAATTTTCTAATGAAATTCGGCCTCAAATAGAGCACATGGTCGGTTCTCCAGAAGGTGTCTCCAAAAAATCTTCAAAAAATCATCCAAATACATCGAGCCTTCTAAAAATGAGGTCTGCACCGCATTTGATGTTGTCGGTGCTGGTCTGGCGCCGTCAGCTCTGAGTAAAAATTTCCAGCGTTAAATTGTTCTGCGTTGTTAGCGTTGACCTCGGCGCTGTCGGCGCTGAGCATTTCTTCAAAAACTTAATTTTGACTCTAAATTTCATCCTTTTTGCTTTATTTTTACTTTAAGCCCTAAAAATCAACAACATGCAAGAAAACATCAAAATACCTTCCACTAAAATGTAATACCACAAAAAATGAGTATAAAATATGGGTCAAAAAATGCATATATTTTCGGTGTATCAAAATCCCCCAATCTTACATGTTACTTGTCCTCAAGTAACTACTCTACTACATAAAAAATATGACTTAAGGTAATGAATTTAACTTTTAGACTTCCATATTTTAGTTTTCTAATTATAATAGTTTTAACTTAAGAAAAATTCAAAACAACTTCAGTTAATACTAAAGGTGTAAAGATATTCGGTAATTAAGTCTAAGGTTTCTGATCCTTTATTTCATTCAAGAAAATTGCAATTTGTTATATTAAAGTTATTTAGGAAATTCATATGAAAAAGAAATTCATAAAACTTTATTAATAAATAGGTTAACATTCAAATAAAAAGTATAGAAAATGTATCCAAGTCTTTTTCCTTAAGTTGATTCAAGTGAAGCCAATTTTTAATTAGGAATCTCTTCAAGCTTCTCCTTACATCTTTTCTTTTTCTTTTTCTTTTTCTTTTCTTTTTCTTTTTTATTTTTCTTTTTTTGTTTTTGCTTTTCTTTTCTTTTCTTTTTCTGAGGATTACTATACCTGGATAGCATTTAATGATTTTGAACTTCACTATCCTCTTCTTAAAGTTAAAAACTTTTTACATTTCTTCACTTAACAAATTTATATTAACTTAAAGATTTCAAAACGATTAATTCTTTTCTTTTTACATGAACCTCATTAAGATTTTTAATTCTTCAAAAATACAAATTTCTTTACCTAAAATAGAAAACATAGTCTTATTCTCTTTCACTAAATATCATAGCCCCTAGAATTAACCTTTATTATTGAGAATTTTTACTTAAATTTACTATATATTTAGAAACATAAATATAGTTATCCAAAGTTAACTCCTAATACCAAAGGTGATGTTAAATTTAAAATTTTGAAAATATAGTTAAGTGAGGACAAATAAAATTAAGTTCTTTTCTAATAATGATATTTTTTCTCCCCCACCCCAAAACTTAAACTTTTAAAGAGATTTTTACATGAAGAACTTTAAAAATGAAGGGTAAAAGAAAGCATTAAATACATTAAAAAAATTCATACCTGTTGGAGATTTTGATTTTTGAACATAAATTATGAAATGTTGCATGTGCTAATATGAAAACTACAAGGATAAAAACATTAAATTACACATAATACATATAAAGTTTAATGACAAAGAGCTAATCACAATACATAACAAAGTGCTGAAAATAGCAACAGAACAAAACTAAATTCAAAAAATGAAAACAATTTATCACATTACAGTTTCACATAACATAACAACAGAGTCTTAACAACAACATAACACAAACAATACAGTAACACAGTTTAAACACAAACAAACAAACAAAATATCAACAGCCACTATTTTCTTCATCATCGACATCTAACTTTTGCTGCTGATATGGAGTATATGTAGGGTGAATAGGGAACTGAACTGTATGATCATCCCTCAGATATCTCAATAAAGCATCATCATAAGCAGCATCATATTCAAATTTCTGGTGAATTAAATCATGAGTGTGAGCATTTCTAGCCTCCATATTCTGTATTCTATGATCCATCCTCAAAATATCTCCCCGTTGAATCATCATCTCATGCAACAACTCCCTGTTGCTAGTGTGACTTGAAGTAGGCTCGCTAGGGGTTCTAGAAGTAGAAGACATATCCCTGGGCTGTCTTCCAGATCTCCAATCAACATGGGACTCATAAGTATTGATGTTGGCAGGCCCAATCGGTCTCAGAGGCTCAATCCTCTCCTCATTAGCTCTGAAATCAACTCTTGCATGCTCACAAAGTCTGTAAATCAGAGCAGGGTGCGCCAATCTACCAGTGGTCTCTCCCAAAACAATAGATTGAGTGTTCATATAAATGATAGAGCATACATTTATATCCATCACTTGCTGAATACAATAGTTCAAGATGACTCTATCCATGGTCGCTTCACTGTGATGATTCATTGGAATCATCCTCCCAAAAATAAAATAGTGTCAGACTTTAGATACTATATTTAACATAGAAAGCAGAAAGTTAACTTTAACTCTATTTTTTATTTTCCAAGCCCCTTTTTCTCTTTTTAGAAAAGAAATTACTTCATCTAAAGCCTTATCTGTAGCAGAAAAAGGATGATACTGACATCTATACACATCTTCTAACTGGTAAAACTCGTTAATTTTTCTTAGAGTAAACTCCACCCTTTTTCCTCGAAAAAAAACGAAATCATCGGAAGCATCAGGAAGGTTGGCATAAAATTTCATTACAATCCCAGCTATCACATCGATAGTAAAATGACAAAAGTGTTCTCATTGCTAGTGATAATCTGTCGTTCAACTTCTCCTCTTGGTTTTTAAGACCTCGGCCCAGAATTACTTTTTTAATTTCTTGCAAACTATGAAGTTGAGAACTGGCTCTAAAACTAACAACTCTGTACTCCACCCTTTTCTTTTGTTCGATCTAGGTGCCATAGGGAATTTAGAAAATTTTGAAAAATTTTGAATAAATCCCAAAAGTTCCGAAAATCAAAATATAAACTACTTTAAATTTAAATCCACTAAGTAAAAGTTCTTAACCAAAGCATTTTCTCAAAAGTTCTCAAAAAAAATTCAAAATATCGGATCTAGTCAATATGAGAAAAATTTTTGGTGAAAACAAAAAAAATTTACTTTAAAGTGTAGCTCTTACCTAGAGAAGATGAAATTCAAAGTTTCTTTGCCTTAAAATCGCCTCAAATCCACCCAAAATCAAGCCCTAGGTGCAAAATCGAAGGTTGAAAGTGACTTAAGGGTGTAAAAATGGGCGTTTGTGGTTAAAATCGTGAATTAAAGGGTTAATTTGCTGCTCTCGGGTCGAGGGCACCATCAGCACCGAAGGCCCGAAATTCACTATTTTGATTTTTTAAAATTTCAATTTTCTCCAAAGTTTTTAGTATTTTTAAACACAAATTTTTATCTAAATGCATAAATACACATTTCATAAACAATCATTTTCACGAACAACAACAAACTATCTTTTATATATGAAAATACACTTTTTACAAACACATTTCACAAATTCATACCTATTAAACAAACTAATAATAAATCAGCGTAGAAATCAAGCCACAACACTAAACGCTGACACAAAACTATACAGATGATCAAAGTTTAGAATTCTAAAGCAAAAATAAACCAAATTAAACCTAACCAAATCCATACAATTACACTTAAACTCATAAACATTTTTAAGCAAGTAAAAAGTTCACAATCTTTACTCATTCAGACTCATCTTCAGTGCTTTCACCTCCTCTAATATCTCTCATAGATTAGTAATGAACATATAGGTTGTAGAAGGATAGGTACGGGAATTGATCTGTCAAATTTTGTTCTATCCACACCTTTTCTTTAAACATCCAAACTAATCATACTTCAAAAGTTCCAGTGTCATCAAAATTTTCTTTCATTCTCCAATCTAGGTGATCAAAAAGGTACTTGAGATCTCCTACTGCATTCATAATACTCTAAAGTTATCTTTCAATTTTCTCCAATTTCTTCTTTAAAGCAAGCGACCTTCCAACTGTTGGTGGCACTAATGGAGATGAAGCATGTGAAGAATAATTTATAATATCATTTAGTGCTTCATTTCCATTACCAACATACCAATCATCAATAGGAATCATAGGCTCCCATGGTAGTAAAAATTTTTCCCAACATTCATATGGCACTTGGGATTGACTGCAAATAAGAAAAATTGTTGAAGGATGCCTAAGTCCATAAATTGGCCAATTCATAATGATTCCCATCACAGATTTAAATATAATTGAACCTCTATCAATAGGTTTCTCCATTTGAATCCAAAGGTTTAAAATAACACTCTCCTTGGTGACTATAATGATCATCATAGTAGGGAGTAATTTTGCACAAATAAAGAAATGCCATTGTTTTGAATTTGGATGAAGTGATGAAGTAGGAAAACTAATATATCATTCATCTCGTACTTCCCACATATCACTTTCATGCGTCAGAAAATTATAAATATCTTGCATCAAATCTCACGTAGGAATGAAATTTACATAATGACATATTGGAATATTTTATATTATATACAATTAATTAATCCTCGTAGGAGTAAATTGTACAACCTTACCTCGAACGAAGACAACTCCTTGGGTAACTCCATGTAGATTTGCATAGAACTCTTTAACTACAGGTATAACAACCGCAGCGGTATCGTAACACAGAACTTCTCATCGCCTTTGCAGAATGATCTTGTCAACTAGAGCACTTAGATTGATCAACCCATGATTAACAAATCCTGTTTTATTGATCAATCTCTTCTTCATAATAATTATATTGCATGATCTCTACGCGTCAAAACTAATAAACTGTCTTCTATTAAAAGTCCCATGCCTCGAAGTATTTCTAGAATTGGAAGCCATGAAATTCGAAAATAGGATGTTTCTAGGCGTCCTAGGCAATTTTTAGGACTTTAAAAACACCTCCCAATGGTTATTATGGAGCAAAATCTCGCCAAAGTTCACCAAAATTTGCAGGAACCATCCAACCGTCCTCGGTGCTGCCAACGCTCTCGAGGGGCACTACCAGCACTGAGATCAATTTCCTTGTGCGCAGTCGGTACCCATTCTGGCGTCGTCGGTGTCAGTGGCCAAATGTTTTTGTTTTATTTTTCGTTCGATTTAATCTCTAATTTTCTTTAAATACCAATATTAGGTTTAATTTATAATAAATGTCATTGTGTAGGATTATTATCTACTAATATATAAAACACTTAACAAACTAAATAGTAATACATAAACATATAAGTATGGGTTGCCTTCCAGAAAGAACTTGGATTAATGTCGTTAAGACAACATACCTTTTGTTCAGTTGGGTTGACCTAACATTTAAACTTCTTTAAATTGAGGTATGTGTCCTTCATAATTGCATTTTAAACGATGCTCATTAACTTTAAATATATTTCTAGTGTTAGGATCTTTAATCACAACAGTTTGATAATGATAAACTTTAATTACTTTAAATGACCCTAACCATCTGGATTTTAGTTTTCTTTGAAACAATCTCAATCTTGCATTGTATAATAGAACTTTCTGTCCAAGTTCAAATTTCTTCAGAATAATCTTCCTAGCATGTCATATTTTCATTTTCTCTTTATAGATTTTTGTATTATCATATGCCTCATTTCTAATATCCGCAAGTTTATTGAGTTGCAATAATCTTTTCTCACCAGCATATTTTAGGTTAAAATTAAATTCCTTAATAGCCCAAAATGCTTTATGCTCTAATTCTACAGGTAAGGAGCATGTTTTTCCAAATATCAGTCTGTATGGAGACATTCATTTAAGAGTCTTATAAGCAGTTCTATATGCTCATAATGTTGTGTTAAGTCTAGCAGACCAATCTATTTTATAAGGATTTATAGCCTTTTTTAAAATACGTTTAATTTCACGATTTGATATCTTTGCTAGACCACTAGTCTAAGGATGATAAGCAGTAGAAAATTTATGCATAATATCATATTTCTTAATTAATTTTTTGATTCTTTTATTCCTAAAATGAGATCCTCCTTTAGTAATAGTTATTCTCGGCATTCCATATCTTGTAAAAATATTCTTAATTAAAAATTTAGAAACACTTCGAGTATCACATCTAGGTACAACAATAACATCAATCCATTTGGAAATATAATCAAGAACAAGTAATATATATAAGTTTCCAAATAAAGGCATAAATGGTACACTAAAATTCAATCCCCACGCATCAAAATTTTCAACATTTAATGTGTAATTTTGAGACATTTCATTTCTTTTAGATCTATTTCCTACGCGTTGACATCCATTGCACGTTTGAATATATTCATTAACATCTTTGAAAATAGCAGGCCAATAAAATCCATCTTGTAAAATTTTATATGCAATTCTATTTGTTCTGAAATGTCCTCCAAATTTAGAAGCATGACATTTTTCAATTATCTGTTGAGTTTCTTTATAAGGCACGCATCTTCTAATAATTAGATCTTTACATTGTTTATATAAATATGGTTCATCCCAAAAATAGTCTTTTGAATCATATATAAACTTCTTTAATTATGAACATTTTATATCAGGTTGTATAATATCACTTACAATATAATTCACTATATCAACATACCACGCTACATTTATTTGATCAATACTATGTAATTGTTCATCAAGGAAATTCTCTAAAATTTCATTTACAAAATTAGCTAATATATCTATTTCTATTCTAGACAAATGATCAGCTATTTAATTATCATTTTTCTTTCTATCAATCATAGCAAAATCAAACTCTTGTAATAGTAGTATTCATCTAATTAATCTTGGTTTAGCATCCTTTTGCATTAAATATTTAATAGCAGAATGATCTGTATGCACTTTGCATTCAGTTCCAATTAAATAAGGTTTAAATTTATCAAAGGCATAAACAATAGCTAAAAAATCTCTTTGTGTAGTAGTATAACTAATTTGAGCCTCATTTAGAGACTTGCTAGCGAAATATATAACCTTAAAACTTTGTCGTGTCCTTGTCCTAATACAGCCCCTATAACATAATCACTAGCATCACACATTATTTTAATAAGTTTTTCCCAGTTACGTGGTACTATTATAGGTGCAGTGACTAATTTTTTATTCAATAATTCAAATGATTTTATGCATTCTTCATTTTAAAATCAAATCTTGTATCCTTTTCTAAAAGTTTGAATAAAGGCTTAGTTATTTTTTAAAAAAATTTTATGTTGCGCCTGTAAAAATCAACATGTCCTAGAAATCTTCTCAACCCTTTAACATTAGTAGGCGGTGGTAATTCTTCTATAACTTGGATTTTTGCAGGATCTACCTCTATGCCTTTTTCAAAAGTTTTATGCCCAAGTACAATGCCTCCTGCAATCATAAACTGACATTTTTCACAATTTAATACTAAATTGACTTTTTCACATACTTCTAGAACTTTTTCTAAATTATTACGGCATAATTCAAACGAAGTACCAAATACGAAAAAGTTGTCCATAAACACTTCCATTCAATGTTCTATAAACTTACTAAAAATTGTCATCATACATCTTTGAAATGTTACAGGTGCATTGCATAATCTAAAATGCATTCTATGAAAAGCAAATGTTCAATATGGGCTTGTAAAAGTTATTTTCTTTTGATCCTCTAGAACAATTAGATTTTGGTAATAATCAGTATATCCATCTAAAAAAATAATACTTATTCTTTGCCAATCTATCTAACATTTGGTCTAGAAAGGGTAATGGAAAGTGATCTTTCTTGCTCGTCATATTTAATTTTCTATAGTCAATGCAACTTCACCATTCATTTACATGTCTTATTGGTAATAATTCATTTTTCTCATTTTCTTCAACAGTCACTCATCCTTTCTTCAGAACACAGTGAATTGGACTTACCCAAACACTATCTGAAATATGATATATAGTTCTAGCATTTAACCATCTTAAAATCTCTTTTTTAACAAATTATTTCATTATCAAATTTAATCTTCTCTGAGAAACAGCTTAGGTTCATATTATTCATCTAATAAAATTCTGTGCATACAAATTGAAGGACTAATTCCTTTAATATCTGCTAAAGTCCATCCAAAAGACTTTTTATACTTTTTCAACATTTCTATTAACATTTCTTCCTGAATTTTAGTTAACTCGGAAGATATAATAACAAACAATGTAGATGATTCTCCTAAGAAATATATACTATAAATGGGCAAGTAATATTTTTAATTCAAGTTCAGGTGGTTTAATACTTGATGGAATATAATTTTTACTATCATTTTCCATCAAGTCTAACATTTCAAATTTGCCCTGAATATAATCCAAATTTTCTTCTTCAACTTCATCCTCACTTTAAAAAAATTCTCCTTGCTTTAATTTATCTTTGAATTCTTTCTTAAATTGTTCATTATTTAAATACTCAACTACTTTCATACTGAAACATTCATCATCTTTTGCTATTACAAGATATTTCATTGCTTTTGCTATATTAAATTTTACTTCTTAGTCATTAACTCTCATCATTAGTTCTCGTTTTTGTACATCTATTATAGCTCTTCCTATTGTAAGAAATTATCTCCCTAAAATAATAAGAATCTCCTTATCTTCCTCCATATCCAATACTATAAAGTCTAAAGAGAAAATAAATTTATCCACTTTTTCTAGTACATCCTTTATAACTCCTTTTAGATAAGTTATTGATCGATCAGTTAACGGAAGAATTACATTTGTAGGGAAAATTCATCCCAAATCTAAATGTTTAAAGAATGATAAGGGCATAAGATTGATACACGCTCCTAAATCACTTAATGTTTTTCTATAAAAACTTTCACCAATTTCACAAGGTATAGTAAATCTGTCAGGATCTTTTAGTTTTTTAGGAAGTTTTTTCTGAATAATAGCACTACACTCTTCACTGAGTGCAACAGCCTCATGATCTCGAAACTTCCTTTCATATTTAGTACATCCTTCATAAATTTTGCACAACTTAGCATTTGTTCCAAAGGTTAAAAAAAGGAATACTTATCGTTAACTTCTTGAGGATTTCCAAAAATTTTGTAAATTATTAATCTTTATTCTTCTGCTTTAGTCTTTTAAGAAAAAGATGTAATGGTTTTTCTACAGGAACCAGTGTTTGCTCATTTTCCTGTTGATCATTTTCCATTTCTTCCTTCTCTTCATCAACTTCAGTTTCTCTTTGGATCCTTGTTTCAATTTCTTTTCCACTTCATAATTGAATAGCTTTAATTTGCTCTTTATTTTGATCTTTTGGATTAACTTCCATAGTACTCCGAAGAATTCCAGAAGGTCTATTACTAAGTGCAGTCACAATATGTCCTAATTGTTTTTTAATATTTCTAATAGTAAGCCCTTGATTCTATATTTGATTTCTCATATTCAACATCACTTCTTCCATTATCAACTTCTTTTCCTTAACTTGTGGATTAGGATTAGAGTTAAATCCTAGAGGATAATAAGGTCAAAAATTAGGATTTCCTTGATTGTTTAGATTTTTGGATGGATTCACCAAATTATTATAATTATTTCAACTAAAATTAGGGTGATTTTTCCATCGAGGGTTAAAATAAATAGAATAAGGATTGTTATTCTGATTATTTATAGCGTTTAAAGTTTCATAAGATTGTTGAGTATCAAAAATATATCCTAGTGAATTTTCCTCTGAT
>NEWO01000210.1:339450-349664 GCA_003013225.1 Phalaenopsis aphrodite
ATTTACATAATCTTTTAAAAATCTTCGTGGATTTTCATTTATTGGATTTTCTATATTATTCACCATTTCTTTCAAATTCTTAGTCTCTCTTTGTTGTTTTCAAAATTTTCTAATAGTACGTTCCAATTTTGAATCGTAAAGTACTAAACCTTCAGATCCAATATTTCACATAAACAATTAAAGCAAACAAGGTAAAATTTCTTTAAAAATACAATCTTAATTAAATTTCTTTTTGGATGTTTTTTTATATTTCTCCTTTTTTTTATTTATATATATATATTTGTATAGTATATATATTCTTTAAATTTCCTAAATTATCAAAAAAATTTAATTAAATTAAATTTAACCGTTACCTTCCCCTACAATGGTGCCAAAAACTTGATCATGAATTTTTGTATGTATGGAATTACAAAGTTGACACAACTACAGTGCCAAAAAGTTGATCATTATAAGAAAAGTAAGTTATGTAAAATATATATAAATATAAGAAACTAATAATAGAATTCTACGCAAGTATATGTATCGTTATCAAGTAATAATGAACTTTTTATTTCAGCCCCAAATATCGATCCCACGGGGAAGGTGCAAATTAACAATGATAAATTTTAATGGGAAATTCATAGAAAATCAAACGAAATCACTGTCACTAATTTTGAATGTTGAGATATTAACCAAACTAAATTTCTTAACTATTAGCAAAAATGGAAATGTAACTTTTAAATATTAAATATTAATCTAAGAACTAAGTTTAGGTAATGAAGATTTCTTATGTGAAAAAGCATCCTTCCTACTACAATGAATTTTTGGTGAAATAAGATAAGATAAAGGTTTTTAATATGGATTATGCCAAATATGAGCAATTTTAATTCTCTACCCTGATACAGTGCATAGAAAATCTTTGACTAAACTTAGGTTGAGTCCCTAAATTTGTGGCTAGGCAAGGAGGATACCATCTCCCACTTCCCTTCACCTGAAGGCAAACTCTCACTGTAGTATTTAAACACTAAGACCAAATTGGGAATTTTAGTCAGTCACTCTAAAGATTCTCCAATTTTACACCAAATAAAGAATATTTCCCTATTTATTTGCACTTAATTTCATGAACAAATTTCTCTTTCATAAAATCAAATATGATCCTCACTCTGTTTTGGTTCTCATACTCCATTTCTTGGATCATTTGTTTCAGAACATATTTTAACAAATTAATTGGCCAGACTAAAAAGTAAATTAAGTTCGGAGTTGAAAAATCATAACAATTTGTTTTATATTTTATTTATGACACATTCATTTTATCTCTTCATTACACCATATCTCAGAGTAGGGGGAAAGATACAGAGAACTACTCAGACTTCACGAGAAAGATACAACAAAACACAAATTTCATATATAAAATAAATTTTATACAACACTAAATAAATAAACAAACTTATCTGGAACTCTTTCTCAAAGAAAATCCTTTGTAGCCTTTCCTTAGAAATGCGGGAAGAAGAATTCTCTCACTTTTCTCCTTCTCTAACACTCTTATGAAAAGTTTCACACTAAATCTCACCACAAGAACTCTAACATATGAAAGAAAAATCACTAATTGACTCAAATATTGTAGTGGAATGGAATGATGTGGAGCGAAAAATGAACATAGAGGAGTGAAAACTGTAGAGGAGCAAATTTTTTGAAGAAATTCGCCCCAAACTAGAGCCTAAGGTCAGTTCTCCAAGAGGTGCCTCCAAAAACTCTTCAAAAAATTATCCAAATACATCGAACCTTCTAGAAACAGTGTTGGCACAGCCTTTGGCATTGTTAGTGCTGGCCTGCCGCCGTCGGTGCTTAGTAAAAATATTCAGCGTTAAATTGTTCTGCGTCGTCGGCGCTGAGCGTTTCTTCAAAAACTTAATTTTGACTCTAAATTTCATCTTATTTGCTTTCTTTTTTCTTTAAGACATAAAAATCAACAACTTGCATGAAAAAATCAAAATACCTTTCATTAGAGTGTAATATCATCAAAAAATGAGTATAAAATATGGGTTTAAAAATACATATATTTTTGGTGTATCAAAAGCAAATCCTAAACTTTTAATAGTAACAGTAATGGCAGAGCTAATGATAGTTTGATAAATCAAAGCTTCAATATTGATGAGCTTCCCTTCTTGAATATAATAGTTCGATGTTGCTCTCTCTCTCGTAACTTCACTGAGATGATTTATCGGTAATAGACGACCTGAAATAAAATAGTGTCATGCCTTCAAAGGTGCACTTAACTTCGAGATGGAAAATTTAACTCTCCTCTCATTTGTGATTTTCTAGAGCCCTCTTCCAAAAGTTAAATAGGAAATAATCACATCTAGCTCTTTCTTAGTGGGACTATAGTTCGCATAAAAACATAATGTATTAAGTGGTAGATGGTAAAACATATTAATTACCTCCGATGAAAAAGGTACCAATTTTCTTCTAACCATGACTCGATCATCTTTTTCCTCGGGTAGGTTTGAATAAAACACCACAACTATAGAAATAACAGTCACAGCAGAAGAACAACAAAATTGTTCCCATTGGCGACGAACAGTTAGATCTTCTACAGATCCACCAAGATTCCTCAAACATTGCTCCTGGATAAGTTTTGGTGATTGCAGAGTGACACACCTAAAATATATAGTATTTTTCGACACATTTTTATACCTATTTTTGAGATATTGCACTTTAATAAAAGATATTTTTGTGGTTTTCTTGCAGATGCAGGTAAAAAGGGTGAAAAATGATTAAAAGAGTGAAAATAGGATCAAATTTGGAGCAAAAAATGTGAGAAATGTGCAAATGAGTTTCGGCACCTAAGCGTAAGATCCAACGCTTAAGCTCCGGTTAAACAGAGAAGGTCATGCCTAAGCACCAGAGGTCCCGCGCTTAAGCGCCCATGGTAGTTACTAGACGAGTAAAGTCAATTTTTGTGAATTTTGAATCGATTTTTGAGACACCCATTGGCTTAATAGGTGGTTATAACCACCATGGATGAAAGTTATCATGAAAGGATGCATCTCTTGGGGAAATACATCTAATCTAGACATATTTTGAAGAGAAACCAGGGCACCTTTTGGAAAATTATGAAAGAAAGAAGTGAAAACTTTGAAAAGAGTCTTGAAAATACTTGGAAACTTTTGAAAGTTCATCATTTAGGGAGTTAGTTCGGAGAGATTTTCATACACCACTTTTACTTTTATCTTATCCTTTTTGTTAGTTTTTTTAGTGATTGTAAAGAGAAGAGATTCAAAGAAACTTCAAGAGTTTGGTGGAGAAGTTGAGATAAGTTTTTATCTTTTTGATTTGAGACTACTTTTGGTTTTAATTGAGACTGTTTGTTGGTTTGACAATGATTTCTATTTTAAACGAAAGTGTCGTTTTATTTTCTACATGGATTCTGAGTAGTTTTCATTATCTTTCTTCTTAAAATGATAGGTAATTAAGTTTTGGATGGAAATTGGGGAGAGTATTAATCTTAATGTTGGAAGAAGTTGTGATGATTTAAATCCATGCAGTTCATTTACTTCTTGATTTAGCCAATCTAGATGTTAAACTTTTTTTGAGAACATGTAAGAACCAGACTGGTATTGTCTCAGTTAACAATTGGAAAAAATCACATGAGGTTGTATTAATGAGAATGTAGTTCATATGATTGAGTGCAAATAAATAGGAAAATATTCATTGAAGGGTGTATAGAGTTAAAGGACTTTAAAGTGGCAGGTTAAAGCCCCCAACTTGGTTTATTGTTTTAGATTTTGATACGAGATGTTAGCCCCTAGGTGGAGGGAATTGGGAGAACTCTAGAGTGAGAGCTAGTATCTTCTCTGCCTAGCTGGTCTTCTGAACTATTCAAACTTTAAATTAGCCAATGTTCTTTATAGTGACTCTTGTAAGGGTAAAGAATATTATTGCTCCTATTTGACACAACACAATTTGCATACTTCCACAACAAAATCCCTACACTTATTTCTGATTCATGATAAGAAGAAAGGTATTTTCTTATTAAGTGCTTTTCATCTACAAAACTCTAGTTATCTTTTTAAGTTGTTACTGTTTTGTTAAAACATTAAAAATACCCAAAATATTTAAATTTTTATTACTACAAAATATATTCAGTTTAAGTAATTATCTTTTTAAAAATAGAAAATTTTCTAAAAGTGCATAATGTATAAATTTCCTATGGGTTCGATATTTAGGTCTTAAGTTATCTTATCTTATTTTGTTTTGTTTCGTTTATTTTATTATATGTTAGTGTGTGCATAATTCTTGTTTTGAAGGACTAGTGCCCTACCATTTTGAGTTAGGCAGAACTATTTGAAAAATCAGAAAAACCAAGAAAAAATTTAAATTTTGAAAAATCCAAAAAAATCATAGAAATATTAGACCAAAATAAGGAAAATGTTGAAATTCATCAAGAGTTTAGACGTTTAAGAGATTATGCCAACCCTACTATAGATGAACTCCATTGTAGTATTCAAAAACCTACTATTGTGGCTAATTCATTTGAGCTTAAACCTGTTATTATCCAAATGGTATCTAATAATCAGTTTGGGGGATCACCAATTGAAAATCCAAATTTACATCTTCCCAATTTTTTAGAATTGTGCGCTACATTTAAATACAATGGTGTATCAGATGATGCCATAAGACTTAGGTTATTTCCTTTTTCACTGAAAGATAAATCTAAGACGTGGTTTAATTTGTTAGCTCGTGGATCTATCAAAACTTTGGGTGATTTAGCACAAAAATTCCTTGCTAAATAATTTCCATCATCAAAAACTGTGAAGTTTAGAAATGATATTACATCTTTTAATTAGTTTGAAGGGGATTCTATTTATAAAGCATGGGAAAGATTTAAAGAACTCTTAAGAAAGTGTTCACATCCATTGGAAAGCTGGAACAACCAAGGGAATAATAATTATATATCTACTTATCCTCTAGGTTTCAACAGTAATAGACAGTTTAAGGAGAAGAATTTGTTTATAGAAGAAGTGGTGTTACAAATGAGAAATCAATTACAAAGTCAAGGAGATACAATCAAAAATATTGAGAATCAACTAGGGAAAATAACAAATTCTCTAAGTAATAGATTCCAAGGAACACTTCCTAGTAATACTGAATCAAATCCAAAAGACCAGAATAAAAAACAAGTAAGAGCCATTCAACTTAGAAGCGGATGAGACTTGGAAAGCCTGGTTTAAAAAGAAATTGAAGTAGAGAGAGAAGAAATTGAAGAATCAAACGAGCACGCTCCAAAAGATTCTAGGAGACCTATTTCTCCAATGAAAATTAATTTGGAAAAATCGCCACCTTCATTTCCTCAGAGACTTCATCAGCAAAAATTGGATAGCCAATTTTAAAATTTATGGAAATATTTAAGAAGATTACAATTGATATTCCATTTTCTAAAGCCTTAGAAAAAATGTCGAGCTATGTAAAGTTTATGAAAGATATTTTCAACAGAAAAAGGAAGTTTGAAGATAATGAGACTGTTGCACTCAGTGAGTAGTGTTGTGCAATAATTCAAAAGAAGCTTCCTTAAAAGCTTAAAGGTCCTGACAGCTTTACAATTCCTTGTGCAATAGGAGACAAATTTTATGGGAAAGCTTTATGTGATTTAGGTGCAAACAATAAACTTATTGAATTATCAATATTTAAAAGATTGAGATTAGGAGAAATAACACTTACTACTGTAACTCTGTAGTTAGTAGATCATTCGATAATATAGCATAAAGGAGTTATAGAAGATGTCCTAGTGAAAGTTGAACAACTAATCTTTCATATTGATTTCATTGTGCTACATATGGAGGAAGATAAAGAGATACCTATCATTTTAGGGAGACCTTTCATAGCCATAAGAAGAGCAATGATAGATGTACAAAAAAGGGAATTAACAATGCACGTTAATGATCAAACTATTACTTTTAACATTTCAGGATAAATGAAATACCCTATATAGAAGGTAAAGATGATGAATGTTTTTTTATGGATGTTATAAGATATCTAACTGAATGTCATTTCAAGACTAGTTATGAAAAAAAATTTGATAAAAAAGATTTGGAACATGAGCAGGAAGAGGAATTAAATCAATGTGAAGCTCTTTTTAAGGAAAATTTAAACTATGTTCGAGAAAGTTTTGAAGTTTTGGACACGGTAGACAAAGATAAATCATTTTGTCCATCTATTGAAAAACCTCCAGAATTAGAGTTTAAGTTACTTCTTGATCATTTAAAATATGCCTTTTTAGGAGATTCCTCTACTTTACGTGTTATAATTTCATCAAAATTAACAATGGAAGAAGAAGAAAGGTTGATGAAAATTTTGAAAAATTTTAAGAAAGCCTTTAGATGAATAATTGCTAATATTAAAGGAATTAGTCCTTCAATTTGTGTGCATAGAATTTATATGGAAGAGAACTGCAAACCCAAGGCTGATCCGCAAAGGAGATTAAATCTTGTTATGAAAGAAGTTGAATATACTAGTTATCACCAAATTCAAATATCTCCTGAGGATCAAGAGAAAACAACGTTTACTAGTCCTTATGGTAGTTTTGCTTTTAGAAGAATGCACTTTGGTTTACGTAATGCCAATGCTACATTTCAGAGATTTATGATGGCAATTTTTTGTGATTTAATTAAAAAATGGATTGAAATCTTTATGGATGACTTTTCAGTATTTGGAACTTCATTGTCTCATTTCTAGAACATTTATCTAAAGTTCATATGCACTGTGAAGAAACAAATTTAGTCCTTAATTGGGAAAAATGCCAATTTATAGTAGTAGGAGAAATTATATTAGGTCATCAAATATCAGAAAATGGTATGGAAGTACATCTTGCTAAACTTCAAGTGATAGCTAATTTACCTTATCCAACAAATTTAAGGAAAATCAGTTATTCTTTTATGACATGAGGGATTCTATAGGCGATATATTAAAAACATTTCAAAGATTGTTAAGCCTTTATGCCATTTACTGGAGAAAGATGCCATTTTTAAATTTGATAAGGAATGCTTAAAAGCTTTTAAGTTATTAAAAGAAAACACAAACACTACACCAATTATAATTTCACCAAACTAGGAAAAACCTTTTGAATTAATGTGTGATGCTAGTGATTTTAATATAGGAGTTATTTTATGATAAAGATGTGATAAAATTTTCAAAGTTATTTACTATGTTAGTAAAACTTTTAATGAAACTAAAATTAATTATACAACAACTGAAAAAGAGTTATTTGAAATAATATATGTTTTTGATAAGTTTTGATCATATATAATTGGAACTCATTGTCTAGTGCATATAGATCATTCTGCTATTAAGTAATTAATAAAAAAGAAGGATCCTAAACCTAGACTTATAAGATCAATTCTTCTTTTACAAGAATTTGATTTTGTAATAGTAGATCCAAAGGGGATTGAAAATCAAATTACTGATCATTTGTCCAAGCTTGAACTACAAAATCCACTCTATTTTCAAAATGAAATTAATGAACATTTTCCAGATGAAAAATTGTTCACTTTTAATGAGTGGTGTGTTTCGTGGTATGCCGATATTTTGAACTTTATTGTTAGTGATATTATACCTTATGAAATGACATACAATTAGAAGAGGAAATTTATTTCTGAAGCTAAGACTTATTTTTGGGATGACCCATTTTTATATAAACAAGGAAAGTATCTGATTATTCAAAGATGTGTACCATTAGAAGAAACTTATGAGATTATCCAAAAATTTCATAATTCTGATTTTGGTGGACATTTTAGTGTTGATAAAACAACATACAAAATTTTACAATCTGGATTTTATTGGCCTACAATTTTTAGAGATGTTAATGCTTATATCAAAACTGGTGATAGATGTAAAAAAGTAGGTAATATTTCTAGAAGAAATGAGATGCCCCTCAATTATATGCTAGAAGTTGAAGTATTTGATGTTTGGGAATTATATTTCATGGAACCATTTATACCATCTTTTGAAAATTTATATATTTTGTTAGCAGTGGACTATGTATCCAAATGGATAGAAGCTGTTGCTTTACCCCGATGTGATGCTCAAAGTGTTGCAAAATTTTTGAAAATGAATATATTTTGTAGATTTGGGATGCAAAGAGTTATCAATATTGATGGGGGAAGTAATTTCAGAAATGTCATAATGGAAAAGTTATTAAAGAAATATCATATAAATGATAGGATTGCTACTGGTTATCATCCTCAGACAAGTGGTTTGGCTGAATTATCTAATCGATATATTAAAAGAATTATGGAAAAATATGTGAATCCAACGAAAATGGGTTGGTCAGTCAAACTTGAAAATGCTTTGTGGGCTTATAGGACTGCGTATAGAACTCCTATAGGAATGTCCCTATATAGGCTAATATTTGGGAAAGCTTGTTGCTTACCAGTTGAACTTGAGCATAAAGCATATTGGGTAATTAAAGAGTTCAATTATAATTTGAAAGATGCTGGTGAGAAAAGATTATTACAATTAAATAAGCTTGAAGAGATAATGAATGAATCTTATGAAAGTGCCAAAATTTTTAAAGAAAAGATCAAAATGTGGCATAATCAAAAGATTCTTACTAAATATTTTTAACCAGGGAAACAAGTTTTACTATATAATTAAAAGTTAAGATTATTTCCAAGAAAATTTAAATCCAGGTGAATGGGCCCATTTATTGTAATGAAAGTTTGTCCTTATGAAGCTGTAGATATTAAAGATCCTAAATCTGAAAAAATCTTTAAAGTGAATGGACATAGACTAAAAACCTATTACATAGGGGATCAGCAGAAGTTTAGTGATAGAATGATGTTAGGTCAAATAGAGTAAACACAGGTTACGTCAGGCTGACGACGTAAAACCAAGCGTTTTGTGAGAGGCAACCCATAAGTATCAGTGCATTTTTATTTTTATTGTATTTTTTGTGTGATTAAGAGAATTGGGGTAGTATTTTTTAGACTAATATCAGTTAGTATTTATTTTAAGACTTATATTAGTGATTTGGACATGTTAAAATGAGAATTTGGACATTAAGTTGACTTGTGCAAAAATGTGCACCGGCGCTAAAGCGCCAAATCCAGCTCTTAAGCGTGAAAGTTTAAAAACATGTGCAAAAATAATATTCTACAATGAAAAACTGCCTAAAAGTTTGTAAAAACAAGTCTTGGCTGTTTCTAAACGTGTCTAGGAGTTATTGAAAGAATTTAGTCCTTTAAATAGAAGGGTTTAGTGAAGGAATTTCACCCATGATCATTTCTAGCCCGAAACCCTAAAAGAGAGAGAGATTTTAAGATGATTTCTTCATGGGAGATGGATTTGAAGAAGAAGGAAGAGACCATGAGGAAGAAATTCATTAGTCAAAGTGCACAAGAGATGTATAAGGGTTTCTTAGCCGTTGCTAATGAAGGGATATCAGAGAAGATTAACAAAATTGAAAATACAAAGTCTGTACTGGAGACTAAGGTATTAGAGATTCACGCACAACTTGAAAATGCAATTTAGCCACACTAGTTATATAGAGGAAGAGGATAAGGAGTTGTTTCTTAAGCAAAAGTGGATTGAAGAAGATTGCATCAGAGCATGTCACCACCGTCCGTTTTATCAACTTTATATTCCAGTTGCCCCAGGAGAGACTAAGGAAAGACCTGAATTTGTTCCCTATAATGAAGAATTTAATTAAGTTCTATGTTTGTTTTTGTGTGATTAAAGTCATTGTCTTTAAGTGTTTTTAGAGTTTAAGACATTTGTTAGTGTTTATGTTACTTATGTGTTCAATTGTGAATGTGTGTTAAGTGTTTTGTACTCAGGAAAATTTTCTCATCAAAGACTATTTGGAGTGAGAATTAAGTGTCAATAGTATTTGTACTTGTTTTTGAATTAATATAAGCTCATTTTTGTGAAAATTTTGTGTTATTTTAGACTCTAATTAAAATAGTTATTAAGGAGAATTTTGAGAAAGAGGGAAGTTATATGAAGTTGAAAATAGACAATTAAGTGCTATGAGACCATTTAGGGATGGTTTACTTAGGGAAATAGTGCATTTTGACAAAATTTTGAAGATTTTGAAAATAATGCACTGGTGCCTAAGTGCCACATATCATGCTTAAGCGCGAGCTAACCCGAGAGGTAGGCGCCTAATTGCCATTTACCCGCGCTTGAGTGTTGATTCACGAAAACTGGTTCGCGAATGGTTAAAAGTGAAATTTTTGTCC
>NEWO01000210.1:350689-372670 GCA_003013225.1 Phalaenopsis aphrodite
TTACAACTGGAGGTCTGGGATTTGCTTCCTTGGTCTTTTCTTTGTGCGAACAGGCTAGGGTTAAATATGATAGTTGGGAGGAATTTCTGTTACCTCTAAAGCACATCACAAAGGTGAATGTGAAGACTTATTTTGAGCATTCAATTTTTGGCTAGAGAGGAGGATTTTCTAGGAGCTATGGAATAAAAACGTTTGCTGCATATACCTTTGCTGCTTCTTAATCTAGACCATCTACTTCTCGTGCTTCTACATCTCGAGGTGAGTCTATTGATACCCTAGATAAGCTGTTGCAGAAGATGATGAATAATATCAATTTTACCACTGATAAGGTACAAAATTTAGAGCGTTTTACATATCATACTTATGGTTATAATAGAAGGAAGAGTAATTATGAAGAGAAATTCCACTCATCTTTGGAGAGCCTGATTAGAGGTGACCCATGAGTGCAATTTCCTCCATATTCTTGATATACTGGTTATGAGCCTATAGAAAAGTGGTATAGCGGTGATTCAGAGGATGAAGAGTAGAGCTGAGAGATTTATTTTAGGATTGTAATATGATATGAACTATGTGGTCTGGGCTTGTTACATTTGTATTTGTGTGTTGTTTTGGACTATGTTGTGTTTTAGACTTTTATGATTTATTTTTATTATGACATTTATGGTAGTTAGTATTTTTTTTTTAAATTTTAAGGTAGTAAGTGTTGTTTTGTGTTTAGTACTATGATTTAGTTAGTTTAGAACTTGTCTTAATTTCATTTCTATTATAAAGTAGAAAATCTTGCTAGCTTAGATCTTAAACTTGAAATTCAGAAACTGCTACCCTTTATATTTCTTTTATCATGTTTGCAATTTTGAATTTATTTTAAGATTGTGATGTTAGTAGTGTGTATGCTTACTTTTATGTTTATACCCACTGTTTAGAAGTCTATTGGATCTCTACATGTTAAAGTAAAATGAAAATATAGAAAACTTGATTAAAAATTAATTTTACTCCTTTTTTTGGTTTTATACTTGTATCATTAGGGTTTAAAATTTCTGTTAGCATGTTATTTTTAATTTTCATTCCTACTTATATATATCTAATGCTAAACTCTTTAATCTGTTAAAAAATTTAAGTTTGGGGGGATGAAAAATATTTTAAAAATGGGAATTTTATTTGTTCTCAAATGGGCTACAA
This sequence comes from Phalaenopsis aphrodite, assembly GCA_003013225.1. Taxonomy (NCBI): domain Eukaryota; kingdom Viridiplantae; phylum Streptophyta; class Magnoliopsida; order Asparagales; family Orchidaceae; genus Phalaenopsis; species Phalaenopsis aphrodite. The sequence goes on from NEWO01000210.1 coordinate 351,869, forward strand.
GTGAATTTGATTTGAAAAGAAAAAAAATGATTATGTATATGAAGTTATATTAGGAAAGTAAAATTTGATTTTAGAAATGAGTAAGAAAATTTATTTAAAATTTTTAGTGATGAAGAAAAACTTCAAGTTTAAAAGTTTTTAGATGAAAAGATGATTAATATGAGTAACTATCTTCAAGAAGAAAAATTGCATTTTCGAAAAATTTAGATAATTTAGAATTTTATTTTTAATACTTAAATTTCTTTTATTTAAATAATTTTCAAAACTATTATCATATTTATAAGTAAAATATTTATATCAAGACTTTGCTTTAAGAAAGAAGAAGTGGAATTCAAAATCATTGAAGGCCTATCTAGATATAGTAATCCTTGCCTGGAAAAGAAAAAGAAAAGAAAAAAAGAAAGAAAAGAAAAATAAAAGAAAAAGAAAAAGAAAAAGAAGAACAAATTAGGAAGGAGAAGCTTGACGATTAGTGTCTAATCAAAAATTGGTTCTACATTTGATCTTTTTAAACTATAAGACTTGAGAAACTCTTAAGCTTACAGATATAATATAGTAAGTAAAATTATTTTTAATAAAAAATTTTAAGTGGAGATAATAAAAGAAGTAAGTTCTAAATTTGGAAAATCTATAATACATTTCTTAATTAGATAGAAACTCATATTTTCATCTTTCTTAACTTTAGGAATTTTTAAACTTTAAGTTGGTCTCATTAAGTGTATTTTTTTCTAAATTAGACTGCTATATTTCTAAATCAAAATTTTAGTAATTCCTAAATAAACTCATATACATTTCATACATATGTAATTTTTAAAAGATTGAAGTGTCACTTGAGGACAAGTAACGTTTTAAGTTTGAGGGATTTTAATATACCTAAAATATAAAGTATTTTTAGACACATTTTTATACCTATTTTTTAGATATTGTGCTTTAATGGAAGATATTTTTTTGTTTTTATTGCAGATATAGGTAAAAAAGTGAAAAATGATTAAAGGAGTGAAAAAGTATCAAATTTGGAGCAAAAAGGTGAAAAATGTGCAAATGACTTTTGGTGCCTAATTGTCAGATCTGGTGCTTAAGTGTCAATTAAACAGAGAAGGCCACATCTAAGCGCCAGAGGTCCCATGCTTAAGTGCCAGTGACACTTACTAGACGAGTAAAGTCAGATTTTGCAAACTTTGAAGAGGTTTTTGAGGCACCCATTGGCTTAATATGTGGTTATAACCACCATGGATGATAGTTATCATGAAAGGATGCATCTCTTGGCGAAATACATCGAATGTAGACATATTTTGAAGATAAACCAAGGCATCTTTTGGAAAATTATAAAAGAAAGAAAAGAGGACTTTGAAAAGAATCCTAAAAATACATGGAAAGTTTTGAAAGTTCATTATTTGGGGAGTTAGTTCGGAGAGATTTTCTGGCACCCCTTTTACTTTTATTTTATCCTATTTGTTAGTTTATTTAAGTGATTGTAATAAGAAGAGATTCAAAGGAACTTCAAAAGTTTAGTGGAGAACTTGATATAAGTTTTTATCTTTTTTCTTTGAGACTACTTTTGGTTTCAATTTAGACCTGTTGTTCGTTTCACAATGATTACTACTTTTAAACTAAAGTGTTGTTTTATTTTCTCCACAAATTCTGAGTAGTTTTCTTTATCTTTCTTCTTAAAATGATAAGTAATTAAGTTTTAGATGGAAATCATGGAGAGTATTGTTCTTTAATGTTGGAAGAAGTTGTGATGATTTAAGTCCATGCACTTCATTTACTTCTTGATTTGGTCAATCCGGATATTAAAATTTGTTGTGAGAACATGAAAGAACTGGGGGGCTGGTATTGTCTCATTCAACAATTGGAAAGAATCACATGAGGTTGTATGAATGAGAATGTAGTTCATATGATTAAGAGCAAATAAATAGGGAAATATTCATTGTAGAGTGTAGAGTTAGAGGACTTTAAAGTGACATGTTAAATCCCACAACTTGGTTTATTATTTTAGGTTCTAATACGAGATGTTAGCCCCCAAGGGGAGGCAATCGAGGGAACTCTAGAGTGAGAGCTAGTATCTTCCCTGCCTAGCCGGTCTTTAGAACTAATCAATCATTAAATTAGCCAATGTTCTTTATAGCAACTCTCGTAAGGGTAAAGAATTTTATTGCTCCTATTTGACACAACACAATTTACATACTTCCATAACTGAATTCCTATACTTATCACTGATTCATGGTAAGAAGAAAGATATTTTCTTATTAAGTGATTTTCATCTACAAAACTCTAGTTATCTTTTTAAGTTGTTACTATTTTACTAAAATATCAAAAATACCAAAAATATTTAAATTTTTATTACTGTAAAATATATTGAGTTTAAGTAATTGTCTTTTTAAAAATAGAAAGTTTTCTAAAAGTGCATATTGTATAAATTCCCTTTGGGTTCGATATTCAGGTCTTAATCAAAAAGTCATATACTACTTGATAATGATACGTATACTTCGGTAGTATCCTAATATATATAAATTAAAAGTTAAATTCTTATTTTTCTTCAGAATCAAGTTTTTGGTTTTGTTGCAAAGTAGCGAAATATAAGTGAAATATAAACTTAATTATTGTTTTACTTAGCATATTAGTAGTATCAAGGGATTCAAAGAGCATCACTATACCTATCTTGAGCTTTCGAACTCACAAACTTTGTCGAATCAAAGGGGTTTTTTCCTTTACTACTTTTTGTTCTTGGTGTCATTCTACAAATTTCATAAAATTCCACAATAACTTTAAAAATCAATTTTAATCTACTAAACTCAAATTCTATAAGCATAAACTACACTTTTTATAAAATTTCCATAGATTTTTATTTATTTTTCACCATGAATAGTGATTTTTGGGTTCTTCCAAATGTACTTAAAATACATTGCGAAAATCCAAAATTTTTACATAGAAGTGAAACTCTTACCTCAAGAAATCCAAATCTAACAAATTTTCCTCAATTCAACCAAGAAATCTCCACAAAATGGCTTGTCTTAGGTTTCCAAATCGTGAACTAGAGAGGTTGAAGATGACAACAAGAGTAAAAAATGGCAATTTTTTGGGTTACGTTTTACTTTTAACCTTTCGCGAACCGGTTTTCATGAACCGACGCTTAAGTGCAGATTATTTTTGCTTAAGCACCTGCCTCTTGGGTTCCATTAAGCTTAAGGGCTAGAATGTGATGCTTAGGTGCCAGTGCACGAGCTTTAATATTTTTTAACCTAAGTAAAACACACTATTATCCTAAGTATACCACCTCTAAATTGTCTTATAACACTTAAATGAGTATTTTCCTCTCCCTTAACTCTCCTCTTTCTCAAAATTCTCCAATATAACTCGTTCAATTTAAGGTTAAAATAATACAAAATTTTCACAAAAACAAGCATATACCTTCAATTACAAACTATTACAAGTACATATAACACTTGATTCTCACTCCAAGTAATCTCAGATGAGAAAATCTTCTAAATACAAACAGTAAACAAACTAAGATAAACTCCAAAAACAATATTTAACACTTAACACATTAAAAAATGACTCCTAACAAACAAAAATTAACACAAAACTTAATTCCATTCTTCATTTATTGGGACAAACTCTGGTCTTTCATTAGTCTCTCCTAGGGCAATCAGAATATAAAATTGGTAAAACAGATGATGGTGACGAGCTCTGATACTTCTTCATTATCCATTTCTAATTAAGATACATCTCCATATCTGCTTCTTCTATATAACTATTATGGCTAAATTGCATTTTCAATTACCAACCAGTAAGCTCTCATGTGCATGAATCTCAATTACCTTTGTCTCAAGTAAAGCCATGATAATATCAATTTTGTTGAACTTTTCCGATATTCCTTCAAAAATAATGGCTAATAAACCATTATACATCTCTTATGCACTTTGAATAATGAATCTCTTTCTCACGTTCTCTTCCTTCTTCTTCAAATCCATCTCCCATGAAGACATCTTCTCAAAATCACTCTCTCTTAGACTTTTAGGGCTAAAAAAGATATTGGGTGAAATTCCTTCACAAAACCCTTCTATTTATAGGTCTAAGTCCCTCTATTAACTCCTAGACACTTCCTAAAACTGCCTTGGCATGTTTTAGTCAATCAATTGGTTGTTAAAACTTCTAGAATTTGGATTTCGCACATGGTTTTTAACTTTGCTTAAGCGTTAGTGCTCAATTTTGCATCAGTCAATTTAACATCCAAATTCTCATTTTAGCATGTCTAGATTATTAAATAAAGTCTTAAAATCAATTATAACACATAATAGTCTCAAAAATACTATCCCAATTTTTTTTAATCATACACAAACAACAATCAAAGAGAAACACACTGATAACTATGGGTTGCCTCGCACAAGGCTCTTGGTTTAACGTCGTCAGCCCGATGTAACGAGTGCTTATTCTTGTTGACCCAACTTCATTCGATCATTAAATTTATGTTGATCCCCACCTATACTTAAGTTTTCCTGGAAATAATCTTAACCTTGCATTATATAGCAAAACTTGTTACCCTGGCTAAAAACTTTTAATAAGAATCATTCAGTCAAGCTGCATCTTCATCTTTTCTTTTTATATCTTAGCACTCTCATATGATTCATTCCTTTTCTTTTCAAACTCATTTAATTGTAATAATATTTTCTCACCAGTATTTTTTAAATTATAATTGAATTCTTTATTCGTCCAATATGCTTTATGCTCAAGTTCAACTGGTAAGTGACAAGCTTTCCAAAATATTAACATATTCGGGGACATTCCTATAAAAGTTTTCTATGCAGTCCTATAAGCCCACAAAGCATAGTTAAGTTTGACTGAGCAATCCATTTTAGTTGGATTCACAAATTTTTCCATAATTCTTTTAATTTCCCAATTGGATAATTCAGCCAAATCTCTTGTGTGAGAATGATAAGCAGTAGCAATTCTATGGTTTATAAGTTATTTCTTAAATAATTTCTCTATTATGGCATTTCTGAAATGACTTCTCCCATCAGTTATGATAACTCTCAGCATCTTAAATCTACAAAATATGTTCCTTTTAAAAAATTTTGCAACACTAAGCATCACATCGAGGTAAAACAGCAGCTTCAATCCATTTGAATACATAGTCCACCACTAACATTATATATAAATTTCTGAAAGATGGTATAAATGGTCCCATGAAATCTAATCCTCAAACATTAAATATTTCAACTTCAAGCATATAATTGAGGGGCATCTCATTTCTTCTAGAAATATTGCCCACTCATTGATATCTGTGACAAGTTTTAATATAAGCATTAACATCTCTAAAGATAGTAGGCCAATGGAATCCAAATTGTAAAATTTTGTAGATTGTTTTATCAACACCAAAATGTCCCCCAAAATTAGAATTATGACATGTTTTAAAAATTTCAAAAGTCACTTTTAAAGGTACACATCTTCAAATAATCAAATCCTTTCCTTATTTAAATAAAAATGAGTCATCCCAAAAATAAGTCTAGCTTCAGAAATAAATTTCCTCTTCTATTGGTATGTCATTTCATAGGGTGTAATATCACTAACAAGAAAGTTTACAATGTCAGCATACCATTGAACACTCCACACAATAATATTGAACAGTTTTTCATATGGAAAATGTTCATAAGTTTCTTTTTCAAAACAGAGTAGTTCTTCTAACTCAAGCCTAGACAAATGATTAGCAATTTGATTTTCACTCCCCTTCCGATCTACTATTTCAAAGATAAACTATTGCAAAAGAAGAATCGATCTTATAAGTCTAGCATTAATCCTTCTTTTTCATTCAGTACTTAATAGCTGAATGATTTGTATGCACTACGCAATGAGTCCCAATTAAATATGAACTAAATTTATCAAAAGCTTATACTATTGTTAATAACTCTTTTTAAGTTTTTTTACAAATAATTTGGGTTTCACTAAGATTTTTACTAGCATAGTAAATTAATTTAAAAGCTTTATCATATCTTTATCCTAAAATAGCTTCAATAGCATAATCACTAGCATCACACATTATTTCAAAAGGTTTTCTGCAATCTGGTGAAAATATAATTGGTGTAGTGACTAATTTTTTCCTTAATAACTCAAAATCTTTTAGGCAGTCTTCATTAAAACTGAAATTTGCATTTTTCTCCATTTAATGACATAAATGCTTAGCAATTTTTGAAAAGTCTTTAATATATCTCTTGTAGAATCAAGCATGTCCCAAAAAACTCCTAATTTCCCTTATAATGGTTGGATAAGTTAAATTAACGATCACTTGAATTTTATCAGGATCTACTTCCATACCTTTTTCTGATAAGGTAAAATTGTCAATTCCTCCTGCTACCATAAATTGACAATTTTGCCAATTAAGGACTAAATTTGTTTCTTCACAGCGCTTTAGAATTTTTTATAAATGCTTTAAACATGAGTCAAATGAAGTTCCAAGCACTGAAAAATCATTCATAAATACTTCAGTCAATTTTTCAATTAAGTCACGAAAAATTTTCATCATACATCTTTGAAATGTAGCAGCGGCATTACAAAAACCAAAGGACATTCTTCTAAAAGCAAATGTACCGTACGGGCTGGTAAAAGTTATTTTCTCTTTATCCTCAAGAGTTATTTGAATTTGGTGATAACCGATATATCCATCCAGAAAATAAAAGTATGTATGCTTAGTTAGTTTTTCAAACATTTGATCGAGAAAGGGTAGTGGAAATGATCTTTTCTACTGACAAGATTTCATTTTCTATAATCAATGCATATTTGCCACCCTTAGACTTATCTAGTAGGTATTAACTCATTATGTTCATTCATAGTCATAGTTAATCCTCCTTTTTTAGGAATGCAGTGAATTGGACTAACCCATGCATTATCTAAAATAACATAGATAACCCTAGCATCTAACCAATTTAAAATTTCTTTCTTAACAACTTCTTTCATTACAGGATTCAACCTCCTTAGAGGATCAGCCCTGTGCTTGCAGTTCTCTTTCTTTTGAATTCTATGCATACAAATTGAAGGACTGATTCCTTTAATGTCAGCTATTATACATCCAAAGGCTTTCTTAAAATTTTTCAAAATTTTCATCAATCTTTCTTTTTCTTCCATCATTAACATTGAGGGAATTCTAACTGGTAAAGTAAACAAATCTCCTAAAAAGACCTATTTTAAATGATTAGGAAATAATTTCAACTAAAGTTTTGGAGGTTTTTCTATTAATGGACAAAATGATCTAACTTTTTCTATCGTGTCTAAAATTTCAAAACTTTCTCGAACATTGTTTGAATTTTCCTTAAAATGATCTTCACATTGATCAAATTCCTCTTCTTATTCATGTTCCAAATCTTTACTTCCAATTTTTCTTCATAATTTGTTTTGAAATGGCATTCACTCAGATATCTTATAACATCCATTTTTTAACATTCATCATATTTACCTTCTGCGTGATACTTCATTGATTTTGAAATATTAAAAGTAACAGTTTGATCATTGACTCACATTGTTAATTCCCCTTTCTGCACATCTAGCATTGCTCTTCCTCTGGCTAGGAAATGTTTCACCAAAATGATAGGTATCTGTTTATCTTCCTCCATATCCAACACAATGAAATCAACAGGAAAGATATATTGATCTACTTTCACTAGGACGTCTTTTATAACTCCTTTATGGTAAGTTATCGAACGATCTGATAACTACAGAATTATAGTAGTAGGGGTTATTTCTCCTAATCTCAATCTTTTGAATATTGCTAATGTCATAAGGTTAATGCTTGCACCTAAATCACATAAAACTTTCCCACGAATTATATTTCCTATCGCACATGGAATTGTAAAGCTACCAGGATCTTTAAGCTTTCCAGGAAGTTTCTTCTGAAGAATTACACTACACTCCTCACTAAGTGCAATAGGATCATTTTCTTCAAACTTCCTTTTCCTATTGAAAATATCCTTCATAAACTTTACATGTCTTGACATTTTTTCTGAGACTTCAACAAATAGAAAATTAATTGTAAGCTTCTTAAAAATTTCCATAAATTTTGAAAATTGTTTATCCAACTTTTATTGACGAAGTCTCTAAAAAAATGGAGGTGGTAGTTTTTCTAAGTTAACATTAAGTGGAGAAATAGGTCTTCAAAATCTTTTGGAGTGTCCTCTTTTGATTCTTCATTGTCTTTTCTCTCTACATCAGTTTCTTTTTAAGCCCTACCTTCCAACTCTCTTTCGCTTCTAAGTTGAACGACTTTTACTTGCTCTTTATTCTAGTCTTTTTGATTTATTTATGTATTACGAGGAAGTATTCCTTGAGATCTATTAAGTAATTTGCAATCTACCCAAGTTGATTCTCAATATTTCTAATTGTAGCTCCTTGACATAGTAACTGATTTCCCATTTGTAACACCACTTCTTCTATAGACAACTTCTTCTCCTTAAATTAATGATAACTATTGAAACCTGTAGGATAAGTTGATCTATAATTGTTATTCCCTTCGTTTTTCCAGTTTCCCAAGGGCTTACTTTGATTGTTCAACCATTACTGATTATTACCAACCATAGTATTATTCAAATTGAAGTTTGGATGGTTCTTCCAACCTGGGTTATAGTATTTTGAATATGAATTATTTTGATTATTATTTATGGCAATCAAAGTTCCTAATGATGCTTGAGAATCTCTCATTTAGTCTAATGAATTCTCTTCAATCATAGATATAGTTTGAGAAAAATTCGTTCCAAATTGGTCTAACTTCATTGAATTTGCAGCAACTTGATTTACTAACATAGTAAATGCATTAGATTCATGAATATTGGATACTTTCTTAGGATTCACCCTCTCAGAAGACCATTGAAAATTATTGGCAGTCATTTATTCAATTAAAGCATAAGCGTCATGGAATGGTTTTGCGTCAATGAACCACCAGCAACGGTATCCATAATAGATCTAAGAGACCCAGCTTACGCATTATAGAAATTTTCAATTATTAACAAATCTGGTATAGTAGGGTGTGGAAACTTTCTTAAGAGTTCTTTAAATCACTCACATGCTTCATAAATAGATTCCCCTTCAAACTTATTAAAAGATATAATATAATTTTTAAGCTTCGCAGTTTTTTTATTGTGGAAAATATTTAGCAAGGAATTTTTGTGCTAAATCACCCCAAGTCCTGATAGATCCATGTGCTAATAAATTCAGCTATATCTTAGCTTTATCTCTCAATGAGAAAGGATATAACCTAAGTCTTATGGGATCATCTGATACACCATCATATTTAAATGTAGCGCACAATTCTAGAAAATTGGCAAGAAGTAAATTTGGGTCTTCAGTTGGTGATTCCTCAAACTGATTATTTGATAGCATTTGGATAACATCATATTTAAGTTCAATTGAATTAGCCATTACAACAGATTTTTGAAAACTACAATGAAGTTCATCTACCATAGGGTTGACATAATCTCGTAAAGGTCTAAATTCTTGAAGAATTTCAAAATTTTGATCATTTTGATTTGCCATTTTTGTAATTATTTTTATATTTTTCTAAATTTTTAATTTTTTTTGCTTTTTCTGATTTTCTTAACAGTTCTTTCAAATTCAAAATCGTAGGGCACTAGTCCTTCAGAACTTGCACTACGCTTACACTAACATAAAAATAAAAATAAAATACAATAAAACACACACAAAATAAAATACTATAATAAAATACTTCTACAATAACTTTTAAAGTTCAAATAAGACTTTTTAAAAATAGAAATTTTCTTTCAATCAATTTTTGAAATCATCCCCAGCAACGGCGCCAAAAACTTGATCCCGATTACTTATTATATGCAATAGTATAACAATTTGTTTGATGATGTTTTTCAATTATGTTTCCTTATTTTGCAACAGAATAAAAAACTTGATCTGGAGAAAATAAGAATTTAACTTAATATATATTGGAATACAACACAAGTATACGTGTTGTTATCAAGTAATATATAACTTTTTTTTTAAACCTAAATATCGAACCCACAGAGAAAATAAGCAATATGCACAATTGATCGACAAACTTTTTATTTTAAAAAGACAATTACTTAAACTATAGATATTTTCAGAGTAGGTAAAACTCAATTTATTTTGGTATTTTTGATATTTTGACAAAACAATAAAAACTTCTAAATATAACTTGAGTTTATGTAAAGAAAAGTACTTAATATAAAAATATGTTCCTCCTTATCATGAATGAGAAATAATTATAGGAACTTTTTTATGGAAGTATGCAAATTGTGTTGTGCTAAATAGGAGCAATAATATTATTTACCCTTGCTAGAGATGATATAAAGAGCATTGACTAATTTAAGGTTTGAATAGTTCTGAAGACGGGCTAGACAGGGATGATACTAGCTCTCACTCAAGAGTTCCCTCAATTCCCTCCACCTGGGGGCTAACATCTCGTCTCAGGACCTAAAATAATAAACTAAATTGGGGGCTTTAACTTGTCACGTTAAAGTCCTCTAACTCTACATCCTTCAAAGATTATTTCTCTATTTATTTGCATTAAATCATATGAATTACATTCTCATTCATATACATTCATGTGATTCTTTTCAATTGTTGACTGAGACAAAACAAGCACGGTTCTTACATGTTCTCACAATAAATTTTAACATATAGATAGGCCAAATCAAGAAGTAAAGGATGTACATGGATATAAATCATCACAACTTCTTCCAATATTAAATATCAATACTCTCCACAACTTCCATCCAACAATTTAATTATTTATCATTTTAAGGAGAAAGATAAAGAAAACTACTCAGAATCCATAGAGAAAACAAAACCACACTTTAATTTAAAAGTAGAAATCATTGTCAAACCAACATGATGCCTAGATTAAAATAAAAAGAATTTTAAAAACAAAAGATTAAAAACTTATCTTAAATCCTCCACCAAACTCTTGAAGTTACTTTGAATCTCTTATCTTTTACAACACTCTTGAGTGTCAAAATAAATTTAATAACAAAAAGGATAAACTAAGTTTGTGGTGCCAGAAAATCTCTCCAAAATTATCTCTCAAAACTCCTCCTTTCCAACACTTTTCAGAACTTTCAAGCACACTTCAAAGAGTCTCAACTTCCTTCTTTTATAAATCTCCATGAGGTTCATTGATAACTCTTCAAAATGTGTCCCAATTTGATGTATTCCTTAAAGGATGCCTTCTTTCATAAGTCCTTTAATCATAATTTTGTTTCTAGGGGTCATAACCACCTTCTTTAGCCAATGGGTGCCTTAAATGTCCCTTCAAAATTTAGTAAAATGAAGTAAACCATCTCATAACTTCCTCTAGCACTTAAGCGCGGGGCATCTGGCGCTTACGCGCAGCATTTTCTATTTCACCAGCATTTAAGCGTCGGATCTGGCGCTTATGCGCCAAAAATCTTCTGCACCATTTTTACATTTTCACTCCAAATTTCATCATTTTTCACTCCTTTTAGCATTTTTCACTTTTTTTCATGTACCTATAAGAAAAACACACAGATACCTTCCATTAAAGTGCATTATCTCAAAAATAGGTCTTAAAAAGTGACTAAAAACACTATATATTTTAGCTGTAACAGTTAGCATGGTGAAGTCTCCATCCAAAAGGATTTGGGCTAATGGCGTGCATAAGTGAGTCATGGGAGTGGTTAATCATGTTTGAGGGGATCACAAATGAGGCTTCTCATTTTTGTTAAGATAGCATGGTGACATGAGCATGACTCATATGGCTTGCATGTGGCTTGGAGATGGCTTCATGGCTTGTCCTTGGCTTGGTCAATTTGCATGGGAAAGGATTTTGATATTATCTGGTATTTTTTGTGAAGTTTGTAATAATGATTCATTTGGAATGATTTTATCATGGACTTAAGACTTAGGGAGTGATTTTAATTAAATGGATGATGAGGGGAAATTGTAATGTGGGCTTTTAATTGAATTTGGGCTTTTGGAATTAAACATGGTGGGCTTGGGATTTTAAAATTGAGTTTGAATTTGGGATAAATTTTAGGCTAATTGAATGTTTAATTTAGTATAGGAAGATGTCATGAAGAGTTTGGAAAGGATTTCAAGTGATTTTGATTTGAATTGTTTGGTCAATTTGGTGGATTTAGGCATATGGTCAAAATTGGGACTTTTTTGGTTTGGGTGAAATTGAGCTTGCAATTGGGTTAAATTGGGTTTGAATTTTGTTTAGATTGGGATTGGAGGTACTAACTTTTGATTTGAAATTGAAATTCGGCAAGATTGTGGCTAATTGTGCCAAGATTGGGGCTAATTTGGGGAAACTAGGTCTTTAAGAGTAATTTAGGGCTTTTGGTCAAATTGAGTAAAATTGGTCAAATTGGGCCAAATTGATTATTAAAAATTTAAATTGGAAATATTTGGGATGATTTTGGAATTTTTGAGAATTTTTGGAATTTTTGGGTTACGAGGGGGGCATTTTGGAAATTTTTGGAAATTTTTGGTAATTTTGGGGGTATTTTGAAAATTTGGTGATTTTTGTGAATTTTGGCTAATTTAAGTAATGGTGAGTGATTTGAGATGACTTTTGGATAATTTTGGATATTTTGGGGTTTTTTGGCAAAAATTAAGGTTGTAGGGGTATTTTGGTAAATTGATGGTTTTTGTTTAGAATGGACAAGTAAGCCATGTAGTCATGCCAAACGAATAGGAGCCATATGGGGACTCATTTTAGATATTCAATATGTTGGTCCTAACCCTCTTTGCCAAGGACTAAGGGTTTGGGTCCATCCATATGAGCTTTTGAAAAGGAGTCAAGAGACCAATTAAAGGGGCCTTAAGGTTTGGGGCATGTGAGAAGGTGTGTGCAGGTTAGCCTAACCAAAAACTGACCACCCAGGGTTAGTCCTAAGATTTTGCGATCCTATGAAGACTCTCTTTGAACTCCTCCATACTTACCTTACTTACTAAGTGTTAGAGGTCAGGATCAACATGTGTAACTTCAAGTTAAGTAGAGAAGAGTGTAGAATTTCTAATAGTGATGGTTTCTTTTCTATTCCTCTATGAAAAGTCAACAAGAAAGTCATATGTCTAGACCCTAAGCTACTAAAGAAGAAAAGCTAGACCTCAACCAAAAGTGAGGTCAACAAGGCCTTAGCTCAATCTAAGGATGGTGCATTGATTTCAAAGGGTAGACCTTACTCGAAAGAGTTCGATGTCATGCTCTACCCTAAGGGTTTTGTGTCACCAAAATTTAAGACATTCGATGGAATTGAAATTCCCAGGCAGCATGTAGCACATTTCTGAGCCAGTTGTGGCAGCACCTAGGGTAATAAACCCTTACTCTTTCGTCAGTTTGTTAGCAGCTTGTCTTGAATCACATTCGATTGGTATGTCAAGCTTCGCAACAGATCAGTAAAGACATTCGCCGAATTGGAACACTTGTTTGAGAAGAGATTTGCTGGAGCACAAGATCATATTTCTAATGGAGATCTCGTAATGGAAAGCCAAAAGCCTAACGAGACTATAGTGGATTATATCTTGGGTGGAGTAACCTAAGCATGAAATGTGAGCCTTAGCTATAGGAACAACATGCAATTGAGATTCTACTCCAAAGCATCCATGGATCGGTAGCTTTAGTGCTTAAGGGACTCATAATCAAGTCCTTCAAGAAACTTCTGAGCAAGCCCAATAGTCTACAAGAAGAAATCATGCATATGTATTCTCAAGAAAAGTTAAAGAAGTCCAGAACAACTATAATATTCGAGAAGAAGTCCAAAACAGTAGAGAATGAAGTACCAAACACTGAAAAGTTGTCCAAAAACTTCTATTACTTTCTCAATTTAATCGCAAAAAATGGACATCATACATCTTTGAAAAGTTGTAGGTGCATTGCATAATCCAAAGAGAATCAATATAAAAGAAAAAATATCATAAGGAATCATGAATGTGGTCTTTTTTCTATCCTTAGGAGCTATAGGAATTTGGTGATAACCTATATATCCATCTAAAAAGAAAAAAATTATGTGCTCCAATAGCCTGCCTAAGATTTGATCCAGAATAGGTAAATGAAAGTGATCTTTCCATGTGGTGACATTTAATTTTCTATAATCAATGCAAATTCACCACCTAGTGACTTGTTGAGTAAGAATTAATTCATTATTTTAATTAAGATATATAGTCACTCCCCTTTTCTTAGGAGCACAGTGGATAGGACTAACCCAAGCACTATCCGAAAGAGGTTAAAGAATTCCATAATCTAACCACTTTATACTTTCTTTCTTATCATCATCTTTCATTATAGGGTTCAGTGTTCTTTGAAGACCAGCCCTTGGCATATAATTCTCTTCCAATAAAATTATGGTGCAGATAAATTGAAGAACTGATTCCTTTAATATCAGTTATCATCCATCCAAAAGCTTTCTTATAATTCTTTAAAATTCTCATTAATTTATGTTCTTAATCTTTAGTCAGGTCTGAGGATATTTTAACAGGTAATGTAGATGAGTTTTCTAGAATAGCATACTTTAAATACATAGGTAGAACTTTCATCCTTAGTTTAGGCAGTTTTTTCATTAAAGGAATAAAAGATTTTATTGTTTTCACTCGTGTCCAACAACTCAATTTTCTTGAACATAATTTGTTTCCTCAATAATTTTTTTCATTTTTATGATTAATATTTTCTTCAATCTCAATTTCTTGTTGTTCCAATTTATCTTCATATTGTTCCTTGAAATGACTACTACTTAGTTAATTGATAAGTTCCATTCTAAAACATTCATCCTCTCTTCCCTTTGTTGGATATTTCATTGTTTTTGATGTCTTAAATGTCACTTCTTGATCATTGACTTTTATTGTTAGCTCATATTTTTGCACATCTATCATATCTCTTCTAGTAGAAAGAGAAGGTCTCCCTAAAATGAGTGGGATTGCAATATCTTCCTCCATATCTAATACATTGAAATCAATAGGAAAGATAAATGTATCCATTTTTACTAACACTCTTCTATAATCCCCTTCAGGTAAGTAATTGATCGATAAGCTAACTGAAGAGTTATAGAAGTAGGAGAATTCTATCTTAAGCCTGACCATCAAAAAATAAATAGAGGCAAAAGGTTAATGCTAGCCCTTATATCACATAGTGCTTTCTCATAAAATTTGTCTCCTACTGCACATAGAATATTAAAGCTGCGAGGATCTTTAAGTTTCTAAGGAAGTTTATTCTAAATTAGTCTCATACACTCTTCACTAAGGACAAGGGTCTCATTATCAATAAAAATTCTCTTCTTATTAAGAATATCCTTCATTAACCTTGCATAGCTCGACTTCTGTTCTACAGCTTCAACAAATGAAATAGTAATAGTAAACTTCTTAAAATTTTCTACAAACTTTGAAAATTATTTATCTAATTTATGTTGTTGAAGGCTCTGAGGAAATGGAGGTGGCGGTCATTCTAAATTGATCTTCATTGGAGAAATACATTTTTTTACGTCTTGAGGAGTATCTTCACTTTACAATTTATTTTTTCTCTTTCTCAACATCAATCTCTTTTAGAACTCTAGTCTCCAATTCTATTCCAGTTCTTAATTAGACAGCTTTAACATTATTTTTTTCATAGTCTTTAGGATTAATTTCAGTATTACTAGGAATAATTCTCTGAGGCCTATTGCTAAGGGTGTTAACAATTTGTCTCAATTGATTTTCCATATTTCTAATTGTTGCTCTCTGACTTTTTAATTGATTTCCCATATGTAACACTGGTTCTTTTTCTTTTCTTTTTTTTCTTATTTTTCTTTTTTCTTTTCTGTTTGTGAGGATTACTATATCTGGATAGCATTTACTGATTTTGAACTTCACTATTCTCTTCATAAAGTTAAAACATTTTACATTTCTTCACTAAATAAATTTATATTAACTTAAAGATTTCATAAAGATTAATTCTTTTCTATTTACATGAATCTTTTAAGATTTTTTAAATATTTCAAAAATACAAATTTTCTTTACTAAAAAAAAAAAGAAAAACATAGTCTTATTCTCTTTTAAAAAATATCTTAGGCCCTAGAATTAACCTTTATTATTGAAAACTTTTACTTAAATTTACTATATATTTAGAAACATAAATATAGTTATCTAGAGTTAACCCTTAGTACCAGAGGTCGTGTTAGCTTTAAAATTTTGAAAATTTAGTCAAGTGAGGAAAAATAAAATTAAGTTCTTTCTCTCTTTCTAAAATGATTTTTTTCATCCCCCCTCCCCCAAAAAAACTTTAATTTTTAGAAGAATTTTTTTACATGTAGAACTTTAAAAATGAAGGGTGAAAGAATGAATTAAATACATAAAAAAATTCATACCTATTAGAGATTCTGATTTTTTAACATAAAATTTGAAGTACTACAGGTGCTAATATGAAAACTACAAGGCTAAAAACATTAAATTGCACATAATACATATAAAATATGTTGAGAAAGGTCTAATCACAATAAATAACAAAGTGCTGAAAATAACAATAGAACAAAACTAAATTCTAAAAATGAAAACAGTTTTTCACATTACAGTTTCACATAACATAATAATAGTCTTAACAACAACATAACATATAAGAAAACAAATAAAAAGATCACCTGTCATCATCTTCCTCATTATTGACATCTAACTTTTGTTGTTGATATGGAGTATAAGTAGGGTGAATAGAAAACTGAACAAAATGGTCACCTCTTAGGAATCTCACTAAAGCATCATCGTAAGCAACATCATACTCAAATTTCTAGCAAGTCAGATCATCAGTGTGAGCATTTCTGGCCTCCATATTTTGCATCCTATGATTCATCCTCAAAATATATTGTTGTTGAATCATCATCTGGTCCAACAACTCCCTGTTGATGGGGTCACTTGAAGTAGGCTCACTAAAAGTAGGGGTTCTAAAAGTAGAAGGTATATCACTGGTCTATTTTCCAGATCTCCAATCAACATGAGACTCATAGGTTTTGATGTTGGCAGGCCCAATCGGTCTCTGAGGCTCAATCCTCTCCTCATCAGGTCTGAAATCAACTCCTACATGCTCACAAAGTGTGTAAATGAGAGCAGGGTGTGCCAATCCAACAGTGGTATCTTCCAGAGCAATAGATCAAATGTTCATATAAATGATAGAGCTGAAATTTATATCCATCACTTGTTGAATACAGAGGTTCATGATGGCTCTATCCTTGGCCACTTCACTATGATGGTTTGATGGAATCATCTTCCCAGAAATAAAATAATGTCAAGCCTTAGACACTAAATTTAATATAGAAAGGGGAAAGTTAACTTTAACTCCATTCTTAATTTTCCATGACTTTTTGTCACTAGGCAGAAAAGAAATAACTTCATCTAAGGCTTGATCTGAAGCAAAAAATGAATGATACTGCATCTATAAACATCTTCTGATTGATAAAACTCATTGATTTTGCTCGGGGTAAACTCCACCCCTTTTTCTCGAAAAAAAACAAAATCATCAGAAGCTTCAAGAAGGTTGGCATAAAATTCCATCACAATTCCAACTATCGCATCGACAGTAAAATAGTAGAAGTTTTCCCACTGTCGAGTGATAATCAATCGTTCAACTTCTCCTCCCAGATTTTTAAAACCTCAGTCTCGAATCATTTTATTATCTTCTTGAAGACTACGAAATCGAGAACTGGCTCTAAAGCTAATAAACCTTTGCTCGTCATATTCTACTTTCCTTTTGCTCGATCTAAGTACCATAGGAAATCTAGAAAAATTTAAAAAAATTTGAATAAATTCCAAAGTTTCGAAATTCAAAATGTAAATCACTTATAACAAAAATCTACTAAGTAAGAGTTCTTCACCTAAGTATTTTCTCAAAATCTCTCAAAAAAATTTCAAAATTTCGGATCTAGTCAATGTGCGAAAAATCTTTGGTGAAAATAAAAAATTTTTACTTTAAAGTGTAGCTCTTACCTAGAGAAGATGAAATCTGAAGTTTCTTTGCCTCTAAATCGCCTCAAATCTGCCCAAAATCAAAACCTAGGTGCAAAACCTTCGGCTGAAGGTGACTTAAGGGGTAAAAATGGAGGTTTACGGTGAAAATGACGAATTAAAGGGTTAATCCGTCATTTCAAGTCGAAGGTGTCGTCGGTGCTGAAGGACCAAAATTCACTATTTTAATTTTCAAAATTTTAATTTCCTTTCAATTTTCTCCAAAGTTTTTCATATTTTTAGACACAAATTTTCATCTAAATTCATAAATACATATTTTACAAATAATCATTTGCACAAACAACAATAAACTGTCTTTTATATATGAAAATACACTTTTTACAAACACATTTCACAAATCACAAATTCACACCTATTAAGCAAACTAATTATAAATTAACGTCGACATCAAGCCTCAACACTAAACGCTGATACAAAACTATACACATAATCAAAGTTCAAAAATCTAAAGCAAAAACAAACCAAATCAAACTTAACTAAATCCAAACAATTACACTAAACACATAAACAATTTTATGCAAGTAGAGAATTCACAATCTTCATTCATTCAGCCTCATCTTCATTGCTTTCACCTCTGCTAATATCTCTCATAGATTGGTAATGAACATATAAGTTATAAAAGGATTGGTACGGGGATTGATCTATCAAATTTTCTTCGATCCACCCCTTTTCTTTAAAAATCCAAACTAATCCTGCTTAAAAAATTCCAGTACGATAAAAAATTTCTTTCATTCTCCAATCTAAGTGATCAAAAAGGTACTTGAGATCTCCCACCACATTCATAATACTCTGAAGTTCTCTTTCAATTTTCTTCAATTTCTTCTCTAATAAAAGCGAATTTCAAACTATTTGTGGCATTAATGGAGTTGAAGCATGTGAATAAAAATCAATAATAGCATTTAGTGGTTCATTTCCATTACCAACATACTAATCATCAATAGGAATGATGGGCTCCCACGGTAGCAAAACTTTTTTTCCCAATTTTCATATGGCACTTGGGATTGAATACAAATCAAAAAAATTGTAGAAGGATGCCCAAGTTCGTAAATTGGCCCATTCATAATGATTCGCATCACAAATTTAAATATAATTGAACATATATCAATAGGTTTCTCCATTTGAATACAGTAGTTTAAAATAGCACTCTATATGGTGACTCTACTGATCTTCATAGTAGGGAGTAATTTTGCACAAATAAAGAAATTTCATTACTTTGAAATTGGATTAACTGATGAAGCAGGAAAAATATCATTTCATCCATTAGAAAATTATAAATATCTTACATCAAATCTCACGTAGGAATGAAATTTTCATAATGACAGATTGGAACATTTTCAATCATATACAAATCATTAATCCTCATAGGAGTAAATGGTGCAGCCTTATCTCGTATGAAGACAACTCTTCGGGTAATTTCATGTAGATTTGCATAGAACTCCATCACTACAGGTACCGCAGTGGTAGTGTAACACAAAACTTTCCATCGCCTTTGCAGAATAATCTTGTCAACTGGAGTTGGATTGATCAACCCATGATTAACAAATTCTCTTTCCTTGATCAATCTCTTCTTCGTAATGACTTTATCTTATAATCTCTACACGTCGAAACTAATAAACTTTCTACTATTGAAAGCTCCATACTTTAAAGTTTTTCTGGAATTGGAAGCCATGGAATTTGAAAATAGAAAGTGTCTAGGCATCCTAGGCAGTTTTTAGAAGTTTAAGAACCTCCTGGCGATTACTATGGAGTGAAATCTTGCCAAAGTCTGCTAAAAGTCACAAGAACCGTCCAACTGTTCTAAGCGTCATGGGTGCTTCTGATGGGCGTTGTCGGCGTTGAGTCCATTTTTTGGCGCGTCGTCGGCGGTGGTGGCCAAATTTTCACAATTTTAATTTTTTCCTTCAATTAGATTCCAACATTTCTTCCAATACCAATATTGGAGTGTCGGCGTTATTTCGGGTTGGTTTGTGGGGTTGCTTGTAAGAAGCTGTCGGTCACTGGAATCGAAATCCCGTCGCCCGCTTCGGAAGGACGTTGAAGTATGAAATCAAACTAACCCCATATTTTTCATAGTTTAAAACAAAAGAACACTATACCTCAAATCCTGTATCTATCGCAAAGGATAAACACAAGAATTGAGGATGAGGCTCGATCAAATAAACTAAGGAAAGTATGACGTCTTTTTGGTTTACGAAACTTTTATATTTGCCGACAAGTTCCCCTATTTAATATAAAAGATTAAATAGGGTTTATATTAAGTTGGGTTCGGACATGCTTCCTATAAGGGCAAGCCCTTATAATTAATTACATCCTAAATGACCAATGTCATTTAAGAAGACTCTCGATAAAAATCAAGAAAATTAATCTTCAAGGAATTTAAAAGGGTAGGACTCTTCAATGAAATTGGACGTAGAGGTGTGAAAGGAGATTGGTTCAAATTTGGAACATTTTATTGTAGAATTTAAAGGAAGATGAACTAGGGGATGTCATGGATCCAGAGTAAAACCTCGGTGACTTCCCAAGCCATCCTAATGTTTGGCTTCAATTTTAAGGAGAAATATTTAGGTGTTTCTTCCTGCCTATTTTATTAGTTAGGGCTTACATTCGTGTGAAATAATCACACAAATAGCTAGGAAGATGTGACGATTTATATCGTGACAAACGACAACCTCGGAATCCTAAGACGAGTTAGGGCTTATATTGTATAGCAGGGCTATGCAAAGGCCTAAAAATAAGGTGAGAATTTACCTTCCATAAGCAATAAACCTCAAAGTCCTATAGCTTTGTTGTTTAAGTCTAAGGAAGGAAGATTGGTTTAGCTGGGGAAGA
>NEWO01000210.1:389726-408167 GCA_003013225.1 Phalaenopsis aphrodite
AGGGACTTTGCCAATTTTGGGGCTAAATTTGGGAATTTTGGATTTAGGCCAAAATAAAATGGATTTGAGGCTTCACCAAGGCCAATTGATGGTTGATTTTGATTTATAGGAATGTTAAAAAGATTTGGCAACATTAATTGAGGCCAGTTGACTAGGCTATGGGTTTAATTTGGTGAGATTAGGTCATATGGTCAAAATTGGGGTTCAAATCATGGACCAATTAAGCTTGGATTTGGTTTAGTTTGGTCAAATCAAAATTGAATTTGAGTTTAAGATTGGAATTAGGGTCAATTGAGACCCAATTGATGGACATTTGAGTTGGATTTGGGGAAATTTGGGTCTTTAAAGAGCAACTTGGGGATTTTGGTTAAAGATGGTCAAATTGGCCAAATTGTGTTATGTGGTAGTTGAGAGAAATGAAATTAGGATATTGAAATTTATTTGGATTTTCTGGGAATTTTTGTGATTTTGAGCCCAAGAGGGGTATTTTGGTAATTAGGGGGTGTTTTAGGGGTAAAAGGCCAAGATGGGTATTTTGGTAGAGTTGAGGTACCAATCATCACCAATAAGCCATGGACAAATGGAAACTCTATTTTGGGTCCTCTATGTAGTGGTTCTAGCCAGACCATAGCATTAGGGCTAGTAGTTTTAGGGGACCATCTTCATGAGTATCCCAAAAGATCAAGGGATATAGGCTAGAAATTTGAGTTCAGGGTTGTGAGAGATTGTGAGTGTAGATGAGTGTAGTGAGTGTAGTGAATGGCTTAGCTCCAGACCAACACCCAGGGTCAACCCTAAGGTCCAGCAATCCTAAGGGTGACTCATCTTGAGTTTCCCCCACAGTGATTCCACCTACTAAGTGTTTAGAGGTTAGGACCAATATGTGGAACTTCAAGTTGAGTGAAGGGTTTGGAATTTCTAGTGGTGAGGGTTCCATGTCTATTTTTCTAGGAATAGTCAACAGGAAAAGTCTTATGGCTAGACCCTAGGCTACTAAAGAGGAAAAACTAAACCTCAACCAAATTGAGGTCAACATGGACTTAATTTATAACAAATGCAATTGTGTAGGATTATTATCTACTAATATATAAGACACTTAGCAAATTAAATAGTAATACATAGAGATATAAGTATAGGTTGCCTTCCACAAAGCGAATGGTTTAACGTCGTCAGCTCGACATACCATTGTTTAGTTGGGTTGACTTAACATTAAAATTTCTTTAAATTGATGTATGTGTCCTTCATAATAGTTTTTCAAATGATGCCTATTAATTTTAAATATCTTTCCAGTGTTAGGATTTCTAATCACAACCGTTCCATAATGGTAAACTTTAATCACTTTAAATGGTCCTAACCATGTGGATTTCAATTTTCCTGGAAATAATCTCAATATTGTATTTTATAATAAAACTTCTTATCTAAGTTCAAATTTCTTCTAAATAATCGTTCGATCATGTCATATTTTCATTTTCTCTTTATAGATTTTTGCATTATCATATGCTTCATTTCTAATCTCCTCAAGTTCATTGAGTTGCAATAATATTTTCTCACCAGCATCTTTTAGATTAAAATTAAATTCCTTAATAGCCCAAAATGCTTTATGCTCCAATTCTACTGGTAAATGACATATTTTTTCCAAATATCAGTCTGTATGGCGAAATTTCTATAGGAGTCTTACAAACAGTTTTGTATGCCTATAATGCAATATCAAGTCTAGCAAACCAATCAAATTTATAAGGATTTAAAGCTTTTTCTAAAATGCGTTTAATTTCATGATTTGATGTTTCTGCTAGACCACTAGTCTGAGGATGAGAAGCAGTAGAGATTAATTAGATGGATACTTCTATAGATGCAGTGTCTAATTTTTTTTTTAATAATTCAAATGCTTTGCTGAATTCTTCATTAAAATCAAATATTGTATATTTTTCTAAAAGTTGGCATAGAGGCTTAGTTTTTTTGAAAAATCTCTTAGGGAGCGCCTGTAAAAATCAGCATGTCCTAGAAAACTTCTCACCCCTTTAACACCAGTAGGCGGTGGTAATTTTTCTCTAACTTCAATTTTTACAGGATCTACCTCCATGCCTTTTTCAGGAATTTTATGCCCAAGTATAACACCTCCTACAATCATAAATTGACATTTTTCCCAATTTAATACTAAATTGACTTTTTCACATACTTCGAGAACATTTTATAAATTATTAAGGTATAAGTCTAACAAAGTCCCAAATACAGAAAAAACATCCATAAACACTTTCATTCCATGCTCTATAAAATTACTAAAAATTTATATCATACATCTTTGAAATGTTGCATGTGCATCGGATAGATGAAAAGCAAATGTTCTATATGGGCTTGTAAATGTCGTTTTCTCTTGATCCTGTGGAGATTTTGGAATTTGGTGATAACCGGTATATCCATCTAAAAAGCAATAATACTTATTTCCTACAAATCTATCCAACATTTGGTCTAGAAAGGGTAAAGGAAAGTGATCTTTTCTGGTGGCCATATTTAATTTTCTATAGTTAATGTGAATTCACCAACCAGATACTTGTCTTATTGATATTAATTCATTTTTCTCATTTTCTTCAACAGTCACTCCTCCTTTCTTTGAGACACAGTGAATAGGGCTTATCCAAGCACAATCTGAAATAGGATATATAATTCTAACATCTAACCATTTAAAAATCTCTTATTTAATAACTTCTTTCATTTTTTGGATTAATCTTCTCTAAGGATCAGCTTTAGGTTCATATTGTTCATCTAAGAAAATTATGTGCATACAAATTGAAGGACTAATTGCTTTAATATCATCTAAAGTCCTTCCAAAACACCTTTTTTCCTTTTTAAACATTTCTATTAAAATCTGTTCTTAAATTTCAGTTAACTCGGAAGATATAATAACTGGAAATGTAGATTACTCTCCTAAAAATATATTTTTTAAATGGGCAGGTAATATCCTTAACTCAAGTTTAGGTGGTTTAATATTTGAAGGAATAAAATTTTTACTATCGTTTTCCAACAAGTCTAACGTTTTAAATTTTCCATGAATATAATCCAAATCTTCTTCTTTAATTTCATCTTTATTCTAAAAAATTTATCCTTGCTTAAATTTATCTTTGAATTCTTTCTTGAATTGTTCATTACTTAGATAATAAGCTACTTCTATCCTCAAACATTCATTATTTTTTTCCTAATTGAAGAATATTTCATAGTTTTTGCTATATTAAATTTACTTCTTGATCATTAACTCTCATTATTAATTCTCCTCTTTGTACATCTATTACAGCTTTTTCTGTTTCAAGAATGGTCTCCCTAAAATAATAGAAATTTCTTTATCTTCCTCCATATCCAATACTATAATGTCTACAAGGAAAATAAATTTATCTACTTTTACTAGTACATCCTCTATAACTCCTTTTTGATAAGTTATTAAACGGTCAGCTAACTGAAGGGTTACAGTAGTAGGGGAAATTTCTCCCAAATTTAAACATTTAAAAATTAATAAGGGCATAAGATTAATACTCGCTCCTAAATCACATAAAGTTTTTCCATAAAACATTTCACCAACTGCACAAGGAATAGTAAAACTACCAGGATCTTTTAAATATTTAGGAAGCTTTTTCTGAATAATAGCACTACACTCTTCACTGAGTGCAACGGTCTCATGATCTATAAACTTCCTTTTCTTATATAGTACAACCTTCATAAATTTTGCATAACTTTGCATTTGTTCCAAAGCTTCAATAAAGGAAATATTTATTGTTAACTTCTTAAAGATTTCCAAAAATTTTGGAAATTGTTTATCATTATTCTTCTGCTTCAGTCTTTGAGGAAATGGAGGTAATGGGTTTTCTAAAGCAACCTGCGTTTGTTCATTTTCCTGTTGATCTTTTTCTATTTCTACCATCTCTTCATCAACATCAGTTTCTCTTTGGATTCTTGTTTCAATTTCTTTTTCACTTCATAATTGAATAGCTTTAATTTGCTCTTTATTTTGATCTTCTGGATTAACTTCTACAGTACTTGGAAGAATTACAGAAGGTCTGTTACTAAGTGCAGTAGCAATATGTTCTAGTTAATTTTCAATATTTCTAGTAGCAGCCCCTTGATTTTGTATTTGATTTACCATATTCAACATCACTTCTCCCACCATCAACTTCTTTTCGTTAACTTGTGAGTTGGGATTGAAGTTAAATCCTGGAGGATAATAAGGTCGAAAATTAAGATTTCCTTTATTTTTCAGATTTATAGATGGATTCATCAAATTATTATAATTATTTCAACTAAAATTAGGGTGATTTTTCCATCCAGGGTAAAATAGTTAGAATATGGATTGTTATTTCAATTATTTATAGCGTTTAAGGTTTCATAAGATGGTTAAGTATCAATAATCTGTCCTAGTGAATTTTCCTCTAATACTGAGGGCATTTGAGAGTAGTTCTCTCCTATTTAATGAAAATTTTTAGAAATAGCAGCAATTTGAGATGCAAAAATAGGCATTGCATCAGAATCATGAATACTGACTACTGTTTTAGGATTCACTCTTTCAGAGGGCTTTTGAAAATTCTTAGTAGTCATTTTTTCAATTAAAAAAAAAGCTTTATCAAAAGTTTTGACATTAATGATCCGCCTGCAAAACATCTATAATATATCTTAATGAACCGACTAATCAATTGTAAAAGGTTTGAATTATTAACCAATCTGGCAAAGCATGGTGTGGACATTTTCTAAGAAGATCCTTAAATCTTTCTCAGGCTTCATATATTGATTCCCCTTCAAACTAAAAAGAAGATGTAATATCATTTCAAAGCTTCGCAATTTCTTAGGGTGGGAAATATTTAGCTAAGAAATTTTTGTGATAGTTCTCCCCAAGTTCTAATAGATCCAGGTGCTAATGAATATAACTAAGACTCAACTTTATCCCTTGATGAAAAAGGGAAAAGTCTAAGCCAAACAACATCATTAGACACTCCGTCATATTTAAATGTAGCATAAATTTCAAGAAATCTAGCAAAATGGAAGCTAGGATCTTCAGTAAGTGATCTTACAAACTGATTATTTTGTACAATTTGGATAATATCAGGTTTAAGCTCAGATGAATTAGAAGCAAAGTCAAGATTTTGAATAGTTAAATAAAGTTCATCTATTTTTGGATTCGCTAATCATTTAAAGGTCTTTATCAATTCTCATTTATTGGATTTTCTAGATTATTTGCCATTTCATTCAAATTCTTAATTTTTCTTTGTTGTTTTCAAATTTTTCTAATAGTACGTTCTAATTCTGAATCATAAGGTACTAAACCTTCAGATCTGATATTTCGCATAAGCAAAGTAAAATTCTTTAAAAATAAACTCTTAGATAAATTTCTTTTTTTATGTTTTTTATATATTTGTATATATATATATTATCTAAATTTCCTAGTTTATCAAAACTATTTAATTAAATTTAACTGTTACCTTCTCTGGCAATGACGCCAAAAACTTGATCCCAATTTTTATATGCAAGGATTTATGAAGTTGAGACCACTACAGCGCGAAAGACTTGACCCTTATATGAAAAGTAAATTATGTAAAATATATGTAATTATAGGCTATTAATAATGGGATTATATACAAGTATATGTATCTTTATCAAGTAATAATGGACTTTCTATTTAAGCCCCAAATATCGATCCCACGGGAAAGGTGTAAGTTAGTAATGACAAATTTTAACAGGAAATTTACAGAAAATTAAACGAAATCATTGTCACTAAATTTGAATGTTGGGATATTAACCAAACTAAATTACTTAACTAGTAGAAAAATGGAAATGCAAATTTTGAATAATAACTACTAATCTACTAATTATGTTTATGCAATGAAGATTTCTGATGTGAAAAAACATCCTACCCACTACAATGAAATTCTGGTGAAATGAGATGAGATAAATGTTTATAATATGTATTATGCAAAAAAAGGAAGCAATTTTAATTTTCTACCCTCATACAGTGCATAGAAAATCCTTGGTTAATCTTAGGTTTAACCCTAAATCTGTGGCTAGGCTAGGAAGATACTGGCTCCCACTCCAGAGCTCCCACTTCCCTTCAACTGGAGACTAACGCTCGCTTTAGTTTTTAAACACTAAGAGCACTTTAGAGATTTTAGTCTACCACACTAAAGATTCACCAATTCCACACCCAACAAAGATTATTTCCCAATTTATTTGCACTTAATTTCTTGAACGAATTTCTCCTTCATGAAATCACATGTGACCCTCACTCTGTTGTAGAACTCATACTCCATTTCTCGGACCATATGTTTCACAACATATTTTAGAAAGTCAATTGGCTAGATTGAAAAGTAAATTAAGTTCGGAGTTGAAAAATCATCACAATTTATTTTATATTTTAGTTATGGCACATTCATTTTATCTCTTCATTTAACCATATCTCAAAGTAGGGTGCAATATAGAGGGAACTACTCAGACTTCATGAAAAAGATACGATAAAACCCAAATTTCATATATATAAGAAAATTCTGACAACACCAAATAAATAAATAAACTTATCTGGAACTCTTTCTCAAAGCAAATCCTTTGTAGCCTTTCCTTAAAAATGCAGGAAGAAGAACTATCTCACTTTTCTCCTTCTCCAACACTCTTACAAAAAGTTTCACACTAAATCTCACTACAAAAACTCTTAAATATAAAGGAAAAATCACTAATTGACTCCAATATGGTGGTGCAATGAAGATGGATTATGAAAATGTGGCGTGATGGAACGTTGTGGAGCAAAAAATGAACAAAGAGGAGTGAAAAATGTAGAGGAGTCCCTTTTTTGATGAAATTCGGCACCAAATAAAGCCCAAGGTCGGTTCTCCAAGAGGTGCCTCAAAAAACCCTTCAAAAATTATCCAAATACATCAAACCTTCTAGAAACGGGGTCTGAACCACCTTTGGCACCGTCGGTGCTAGTCTGACGTCATCAGTGTTTAGTAAAAATTCTCTAGCTTTCGGTGTTCTGCGCCGTTGGCACTGAGTA
Organism: Phalaenopsis aphrodite; assembly: GCA_003013225.1. NCBI lineage: Eukaryota > Viridiplantae > Streptophyta > Magnoliopsida > Asparagales > Orchidaceae > Phalaenopsis > Phalaenopsis aphrodite. Next base: position 396,745 of record NEWO01000210.1, read on the forward strand.
TTTACTCAAAAATGTCATTTTGAATTCAAATTTCATCCTTTTTTACTTCCTTTTTGCTTTAAAACCTAAAAATCAACAATCTGCAAGCAAATATCTAAATACCTTCCATTAAAGTGCAATATCATCAAAAATAAGTATAAAATATGAGTCTAAAAATGAAAATATTTTTGGTGTATCAGCATTTCCTAAGAAGTTCTTCAATGTGCTCACAAGCCTCGTATATTGATTCTCTTTCAAACTAACAAAAAGACGTAATATCATTTCTAAGTATAGCAGTCTTTGACAATGGAAAATACTTTGTCAAGAATTTCTTTGTTAGGTTACTCCAGGTTCTAATATATCAAAGTTCTCATGAGTTTAACCACATGTTAGATTTATCCCTTAAGTAAAAAGGAAAAAGCCAAAGTCTAACATCATCATTGGAGACATTATTATACTAAAATGTAGCATAAAGTTCTAAGAAACTTACGAGATGTAATTTAGGATCATCAGATGGAGTTCCCCCAAATTGGTTATCTTGTACCATATAAATGATAGTAGGTTTTAATTCAAATGTGTTAGCTTCTATGGCAGGAGTTTCTATACTTTGATGAATTTCATCTACTATAGGGTTAGCATAATCTCTTAATGGTCTTGGTACATTCTCATTATATTGGTTTTCATAATTATTATGTATAGTATTTGCCATTTCTTGGAAATGGTGACTTTGTTTTTGTTTTCTAATTTTCTTAATAGTTTGATCTAACTTAGAATCATAAGGTAGTGAACCTTCAGATCATGTACTATGCAGCACTTTTAAAGCTAAATAATAAAACAAGTAAAACTCATTAACTAAACAGGTAAATATTTTTTCTCTTTTTTCATATTTCTAAATACAAGCATATAAAAAACAACACAATAATTTTGTAACAATTAAAAATAAAGATTTTCATTTGTAAGAAAGGCTTCGTTGCAATTCCCCAACAATGGAGCCAAAAACATGACCTGACCCGCAATTATATAATTATTTAAATTCAGAAATAAGGCCAAAAGCTTCACCCAAATTTCATATAATGGCTAGTGTACAAAATTAATTATTTTATAAAGATGATAAAATGGGCTGACACACTAGGGGTACTACGCAAGTATACGTATCGTTTCAAGTAATACAAGATTTTAAAAAAAAATCCCAATATCGATTCCACAGAGATAGTCAAAAATCTTATAAAATTAAATTTAATAAAATATACTTTTAATTTTAGAAAAATTATATAGGAAATGATTGCAAGTTTTTGTGAAATATTTAATTCTATAGAATTAAAGGAATGCTAGTATGCTAAGAAAATGTAAAATGTAAATGCAAGACAATTTAAAAAGGTTTTAAAAGTTACCACTACTCTAAACTAATAATGTTTAAGGAGTTCAAACTTGTATAAAACATCGTTCCCCTTAAAATGAGTTTATAATTAGTGTAGGAAAATAATTTTAAATTATAACTAAGTTATTGTGCAAAATAGGAGCTATTTTATTATTTACCCTCTACAAGTACATAAACAACATTGGCTAATCCAGTGTTTGGTCCATAAACCCGTAGTTAGGCTGGGAAGATACTTTCTCTCACTCTAGAGTTCCCACTTTCCCTCACATCATGGCTAACATCTCACTTTAGTTTCCAAACATTTGGACCAAATTGGGGATTTAAGTATGTAACCCTAAAATCTTCAATTCTACACCCATCAAAATTTATTTCCCTGTTTACCTGCACTTAAACTCAAGGACTATATTCTCATCCATGACGTTAAATGTGATTCTTAAGTGTTTCTTCAAGCACCTCTTAGAAAATTGTCCAAATTCAATGGATCTTCTAGATAATCATCTCTGGCACTTAGGCGTCAGGCTCTCTATTGGCTAGCGTCTATGCGTCAGATCAGCATTGGTCTTTTTGCTTCATTTGACTGTAATTTGCTCCATTTTTATTTCATTTGCTTCATATACTCCATTAGTGTACCTAAAACCAAAAACATCAAAAATACCATTTATTAAAGCACAATATAGCTAAAAATAAGCATTAAATATACAAACAAAAGTAACATATTTTATACTTATCACAATATAAGATAACCACAATCCTTTTTGTGAAATTATTATTTTTGTTTGCTAGAGTAAATTATACATCCATAAGGATACTAAAGAATTATAGTGAAAACCTAAAAAGGTCCACAGGTTAATCACTTGGTTCGACGTTAGTAAATGCTCCTCCGCAGATTGTAGGGTTGGTAGCTCTTAACCAAAGTTTAGATTATAAGGCACACAACCTAACTCTGAGCCCCCACATTTACTAAATTCTTACACCTAGTCTTGATCTTCCATATGTGACTATGGGTTTGATTTTAATTCATCGTTTTTCTACGATTTACATTTTGATTATTTGGTACTGGACTTTCTTGCTTTTTGTTTTTTCTTTTACCATAATTTATTTAAGTTTGCTTTAATTATATTATGTTTTATGATACAAACCATGCAGCAACAGTAGAGGCCCAGATACTTATTTACAGTATGTATATTACGGACTTTCCTACTTTACTATATTGTCAGTTTACTTTACCATATAAATTTTACTTGTAAAACAAAAATAACAAAATACACTTACAAAAATAGTAACACAATTTTAAACTTCTTGAAAGAATTTAATTCACCCCTTTTGAATTTATAAGGATTTCTCGAATGATGTAAACTATAGTTGCTAACAAGAATTATCCCGTCTAAATGAGTTTAATAGCTCGTTTAAACTAAGTAAATTCAAAAAAAAATAGTGATGTCGGAATGGAAAACCTATGGGATCTTGACCAGTGTCTCTTAACTTCAATTAAACATCCCAACAAAACATAATAATAAAATCTATTAATAATAAAATAAACTGCAAACCTTATAGTTTATACTATAACAAGAAGTTCAGAGAAGACTTTATAGGCAGCATGACGATGTCACAATGCACATAAGAACATCTTCCAGAGAGAAAATGAGGTCTTTATCAGCTAAACCTTTCCTAGTTTAAACAAAAAGCAAGAGATTTTGAGGTTGTCTACCTAGTGTGATATAAATCCTCACTTTATCTATAGGTTTTTGCACAATCATATTATATAATATAAGCCATAACTCTTTTAGAATCCAGAGGTCATCATTCCTCCTATCTTTTACGCTTTTTGCATGACCATATATTGTGTAGATGGTAGGATGAAACATAAATCAATATCAACTTCAAAATTGAAGTCAAACCATAGGATAGTTTGCGAAAATCACTGAGGTTCTCCGCGAAACATCCCCCTACTTCTCGTTCCTTTGGATTCCTAAAATATTTGCTCCTATTTCATCCACTGTCATTTGGTTTTCCAAATTTTTAACCTTGAAAACTAAAATTTGCAATCTTGAAGACAAATACCTCTGATCATTATCGAGAGATTTTTTAAGTGGCTTTGGTAGTTTAGGATGTAATTAACTAGATGGGATGCCTCTATCGGGAACTAAAGATTCCAGGAATATAAACCCTATCTAATCCTTATGTTAGATAGGCGAACTTACCAGCCAACAAATAAGAAAAAAAGTTTTGTTGACCAAATGGATATCATAAATGCTTTAGTTTATGTAATCGAGCCCCTGAAACAAGAAATGTATCTATTCTTTCAAATCGGTGCATTGTTTGTAGAGTGGTGCTTAGTTATGTAAACTATTAAATATGTGAGCTCTTTTTTCTCCCATTTTAAAAATAAAAAATACTAGTTTTAAAATTCCAAATTATATGTGTATTAAATTAAATATTATTTCACAAATCAAAACCAATAGAATCATAAATGCGACCAACAATTTCTGGCGTCTCTGATGTGGACTTTGTTATTCTCTCCATTTTGATCTGTTGGTTTTGTCTTCATACATCTGTAGTGTGTCCATGTCCCTCGTGTGTGATCTCTAGATACTACTAATATGCAAAGTAAGACAATAATTCAAATTATATTCCACTTACTTTTCCTTACTTTGCAACAAAATCAAAAACTTGATCCTCACGAAAAATAAGAATTTAACTTTTAATTTATATAATTTGGGATACTAAGCAAGTATATGTATCATTATCCAGTAATATAAGACTTTTTTATTATGACCTGAATATCGAACCCATAGGGAGAATACGCAATAAGCACTATTGAACAGCAAACTTTCTATTTTTAATAAAAAGATAATTATCTAAACTAAAGTTGATTTTTTTAGTAATAAATATTTAAATATATTTGGTATTTTCTATATTTTGATAGAACAATAACAATTTAAAAAGATAACTAGAGTTTTTATAGAAGCAAAACACCAAATATGAAATAATCTTTCTTCTTGTTATGAATCAGTAATAAGTATAGGAATACTGTTGTGGAAGTACACAAATTGTGTTGTGCCAAATAAGAACAATAATATTCCTTACCCTTACAAGAGATGCTATAAAAAATATTGGATAATTTAAAGTTTGAATAGTTCTGAAGACCGACAAGGCAGAGAAAATACTAGCTCTCACTCTAGAGTTCCCTTGATTCCCTCCACCTAGGGGTTAACATTCTCATATCAGAACCTAAAATAATAAACCAAGTTGGGGGCTTTAACCTGTCACTTTAAAGTCCTCTAACTCTACACCTTGCAATGAATATTTTTCTATTTATTTGCACTCAATCATATGAATTACATTCTCATTCATACAACCTCATGTGATTCTTTTCAATTGTTTACTGAGACAATACCAGCCCAGTTCTTACATGTTCTCACGACAAATTTAAACATCTGAATTGGCCAAATCAAGAAGTAAATGAAGTGCATGGATTTAAATCATCACAACTTCTTTTATTATTGAAGATCAATACTTTCCACAACTTCCATCCAAAACTTAATTAGTTATCATTTTAAGAAAAAAAAATAAAGAAAACTACTCAGAATCCATGGAGAAAGCAAAACCACACTTTAGTTTAAAAGTAGAAATCATTATCAAACAAATAAGTCTCAATGAAAACCAAAAGTAGTCTCAAAACAGAAAGATAAAAACTTATCTCAAGTCTTCCACGAAACTCTTGAAGATCCTTTGATTCTCTTCTCTTCACAATCACTCAAAATAAAATAACAAAAAGGATAAAATAAAAGTAAAAGTGGTGCCTAACAAACTCTCTGAACTAACTCCCCAAACGAGAGCTTTCAAAACTTTCCAATACTTTTAGGACACACGCTTTTTTGGACATTTTCAGGACTCTTTTTTAAGTACTCTCTTCTTTCTTTTATAATTTTCCAAAAGGTGTCTTGGTTTCTCTTCAAAATATGTCCTGATTCAATGTATTTTTCCAAGAAATGCATCCTTTCGTGTTAATTTTTATTCCATGGTGGTTATAACCACCTATTAAGCCAATGTGTGCCTAAAAAACCACTTCAAAATAAGCAAAAACTGAATTTACTCGTCCAATAACTGCCACTGGCGATTAAGCACGGGGCCTCTGGAACTTAGGCATGGCCTTCTCTATTTAAGTGACGCTTAAGCGTCGAATCTAGAGCTTAGGCGCCAAAACTCTTTTGCACATTTTTCACCTTTTTGCTCCAAATTTGATCATTTTCACTCCTTTAAGCATTTTTCACCCTTTTTACCCATATCGGCAAGAAAACACAAAAATACCTTCCATTAAAGCGAGATATCTCAAAAATAGGTATAAAAATGTGTCTTAAAATACTATATATTTTAGGTGTATCAAAGCCCCCCAAACTTAAAATGTTACTTGTCCTCAAGTGACACTTCAACCTTTAAAAACTAAATATGTATGATATGTATATGAGTTTCTTTAGGCATTACTAAAATTTTGATTTAGAAATATAGTAGTCTAACTTAGAAAAATAATTCAGTAAATGAGATAAACTTACAGTTAAGAAAGATGAAAATATGAGTTTCTATCAAATTCAGAAATGTATTGTAGATAGAATTTAGTTCTTTATTATCTCTACTTTAAAATTTTCATTAAAAATAATTTTACTTACTATATTATACCTATAAGCTTAAGAGTCTCTCAAGTTTTATACTTTAAAAAGAACAAATGTAAAACCAATTTTTGATTAGGCACTAATCCTCAAGCTTCTCCTTCCTAATTTTTTTTCTTTTTCTTTTTCTTTTCTTCTCTTTTTCTTTCTTTTCCTTCTCTTTCTTTTTTTTGGTTTTTTTTTCAGGCAAGGATTACTATATCTGGATAGGCTTTTAATGATTTTGAATTTCACCTCTCCTATCCTAAAATAAAGTCTTGATATAAGTCTTTTACTTATAAATATAATAATAGTTTTAAAAATTATTTTAATAAAAGAAATTTAAATATTAAAAACAAAACTCTAAATTACCTAAATTTTTCAAAAATATAATTTTTCTTACTAAAGATAGTTACTTATATTAATCATTTTCTCTTCTAAGAACTTTTTAACTTAAAGTTTTTCTTCATTACTAAAAATTTTAACTAAATTTTCGTACTCATTTCTAAAATCAAATTTTACTTCCCTAATATAACTTCATATACATAATCAATTTTTTTTCTTTTCAAATCAAATTCACTTGTAGCACTAGAACAAATAAAATTCTAGTTTTGAAAAATTTTGTTTATCTCCCCAAACTTAAATTTTTAACAAATTAAACAGTTCAACATCAGATATATAAGCAGGAATAAAAATTAAAAATAACATAGCAACATGAATTTTTAAACCCTAATGATACAAGTATAAAACTAAAAACAAGAGTAAAATTATTTTTTGATCAAATTTTCTATATTTTCATTTCAATTTAACATGTAGAGATTCAATAGACTTCTAAGCAGTAGGTATAAACCTAAAAGTAAACTAACACGCTAACTGGATTTCACATTCTCAACATAAAAACAAACACACTAACATGATAAAAAAAATATAGGGTAGCAGTTTAAGAAATTTAAATTTAAGATCTAAGTTAGCTAACTTTTCAACTTTACAACAGATATAGAATGANAAACTAAAAACAAGAGTAAAATTATTTTTTGATCAAATTTTCTATATTTTCATTTCAATTTAACATGTAGAGATTCAATAGACTTCTAAGCAGTATGTATAAACCTAAAAGTAAACTAACACGCTAACTGGATTTCACATTCTCAACATAAAAACAAACACACTGACATGATAAAAAAAATATAGGGTAGCAGTTTAAGAAATTTAAATTTAAGATCCAAGTTAGCTAGCTTTTCAACTTTACAACAGATATAGAATGAAGTTAAGTTCTAAACTAACTAAATCACAAAACTCATAGCAGTTACTACCCTAGAATTTTATAACAAACTACTAACTAACACAAACATTACAATACAATTAAAAATAAAAGTCTCACACATCACAATATCTAAACAAGTAAACATACATACATGTCTCAAGTCCAAAACATGAAAACACATCACATCACAATTCTCACTTAAACATAAAAGTACAAACAACATCACATAATTTTAACCAACACACAGTTGCAAATGTAGCAAGCCCAGACCACATATTTAATATCATATTACAATCATAAAATAATTCTTTCTCTTCATCCTTTGAATCACCGCTATCCCAAACTTTTGTAGGCTCATAATCAGGCTATCTAGGATATGGAGGAAATGACACTCTTTTTTTCCCCTAATGAGGCTCTCTATAGATGAGTGAAATTTCTCTTCATAATCACTTTTTTCTCTTATTATACATATCAGTATGCTCTGCAAAACACTCAAAATTTTGTACCCTATCAGCGGTAAAATTAATATTATCCATCATCCTCTATAATAATTGATCTCGAGTCTCAATAAACTCACCTCAAGATGTAGAAACATGTGAGGTAGATGGTCTAGATGTAGATGCAGCAGAGGTAGAAGCTGCAGACATTCCTTTCTATAACTCCGAGAAAATCCTCTTCTCCAGCCAAAAATTGAATGCTCAGAATAATTCTTCACATTCACCTTAGTGATGGGATTTAGAGTTAATAACACTTTCTCCCAGCCATCATATTTAACTTCAACCTGCTAACACAAAGAAAAGATCAAGGAACCAAATCGCAGAACTGAAGTTATAACAGCTGTAGCAGAACTGATGATAGTATGATAGATCAAAGCTCCAGTGTTGATGAGCTTTCCCTCTTGAATACAATAGTTCAACGTTGCTCTTTCTCTGGTCACATCACTGAGATGATTGGTTGGAAGTAGATGCGCAGAAATGAAATAATGTCAGGCCTTTGACGGTCCACATAACTTTGAAGTTGGGAAATTTACTCTCCTCTCCTTAGTGATCTTCCAAAGTCCTCTCCCAATAGTCAAGTAAGAGATAATCTCGTCTAACTTCTCTTCAGTGGGGCTATAATTTGCATAAAAACATAATGTATACAGTGGTAAATGGTAAAACAAGTTAATTACCTCTGGCAAAAAATGTACCAACTTTCCTCGAACCATAACTCGATTGTCTTCAGCTTCACGGAGATTTGCATAGAACTCCCTCACAATAGATATAACTGCCACAGCAGAAAAACAACAAATTGTTCCCAATGTCAGCAAATAATTAAATCATCCACATCTTCACCTGAATTTTTAAAACATTGCTCCTGAATCAGTTTGTGTGATTGCAACACATCACTATACCGATCTTGAGCTTTTGAACTAAAAAATTTACTCAAATCGAAAAGGCCTTTTCCTTTGCTCCTCTTCATTCTAAGTGTCATTCTACAAATTTGATAAATTCCAATAACAACTTAAAAAATCAAGTGTAAACCACTAAACTACACTTCTTATGCAATTTCCATAGATTTTTTCTCATTTTTCACCATGAATAGTGAATTTTTGAATCCTTCCAAATACAGTCAAAATACATGGTGAAAATCTAAAATTTTTACATAAAAGTAAAGCTCTTATCTTAAAAAATCCGAATCTAGCAAATTTTTCTTGATTCCACCAAGAAATCTCCACCTAATAGTGTGCCCTAGCTCTCCAAAATCACATTTTTGAGAGGTTGATGTTGACAGGAGAATAAAAATGACAATTTTTGGCTTAAATATTAACTTTTAACCGTTCGTGAACCAATTTTCGTGAAACAGCGATTAAGCACGGGTAAGTGGCGCTTAGGCTCCTGCCTCTCGGGTTTTCTTGCGATTGAGCAGGAGATGTGGGCTTAAGCGTGTTAGCACTATTTTTCGTTTGGAGGAGTTTCCCGTAAGAAGTTGTCGGTCATCGGAATCAAAATCCCGTTGCCCGCTTCGGAAGGATGTTTATGCTTAGAAAGATATGAAATCAAACTGACCTCATATTTTTCATAGTTTAAATGAAAGAGCACTATACCTCAAACCCTATATCTATCCCGAAGGATAAACACAAGACTTGTGGATGAGGCTCGATCAAATAAACTAAGAAATTTATGATGTCCGTTTGGTCTGTGAAACCATTTTATTTGTCAACAATTTCTCCTATTTAATATGAAGAATTAAATAGAGTTTATATTAAGCTGGGTTCGGAAAAGCTTCCTATAAGGGCAAGCCCCTATAGTTAATTACATCTTAGATAATTGAAGTCACCTAAGAGAACTCTCGATATAAATCAGGAAATATTATCTTCAAGGATTTCAAAAGGATGAGACTGTTCAACAAGATCGGACAGAGAGGTGTGAAATGAGATTGGCTCAAATTTGGAGAATTTTATTTTTTGAATTCAATGGAGGAAGAGCTAGGGGATGTCATGGATCCAGAGGAGAACTTCGGTGACTTCCAAGTCTATCCTATGGTTTGGCTTCAGTTTTAAGGATAAATATTTAAATGTTTCATCCTGCCAATTTTATTTGTTAGGGCTTACATTTATGTGGAATGATCACATAAATATCCTGAAAGATGTGAGGATTTAGGTCGTGACAAACGACAACCTCAGAATCTTAAGATGAGTTAGGGATTATATTGTATAGCAGAGCTGTACAAAGGCCTTAAGATGAGATGAGGATTTATGTTGCATTATCAGACAACCTTGAAGTCTTATGGCATGGTTGTTTAATTCTAAGAAAGAAAGTTGGTGTAGTTAATGTAGACGTGTTTTTCTTTTGATGATAGCCTGCGCTACCCATAATGCTAGCTTCAAGGTCCTTGCTGTGACGAGTTTAAGTTTTATAGGGTGTCTAGTTATGATGTCAAATCAAGTGGCTCTATGGTTATAGTTCATTAAGTTTTATGGGGTATATTAAATTTGATTACAACGACACTGATTAGGACCCTACGGTTCCCTCGTTCCGACACCATTATTTTCTATTGGATTCACTAGTACAAATGAATTTACTGAACTCAACTTAATGAGTTCCATAATTTCAATTAGACCGTGAAAAGCCTCATTAGCAACCATAGGTTACCTTCTCCGAGGGATTCCTGATCATCCAATAGAGATGTTTTAATTTAGTTGTAGTTGTGATTTTGTGAGATGTTCGTGATTAAATTTTGAGTTGTTTTATATTTTGAATGTTCTGGCATTGAATTTTACCTTAGTTAATTTTAGCTTTGGTTTTGGTTTTAGTTTTGTGGTTATCCTAACAGTTTTAGTTTCCATGCAGAGTGACATCATTTTTTAGCATGCAATCTTGTATTAACATCAAAAGTACAGTATGAAAGTACAAGAAAGACGGTGCTGTAAACTGTAAAAGCATACCTGACGAGTCTTCTCATTCCATCACCTGAAACTCAAAATGCATGTTAGGGCATTTTATGTTAAGTAGGAAAGTAAAGTTTTGGCGACCTACCTAACCCTAGGTCATATCTTGATGGGTCCCTATTAGTTTGATTAAGGATGATTTTTGTTAAGCAAAATATATTAAGTTTAGTAAACCTCTGAGGTATCCAACAGGTCTGGAGGAAGAAGCAAGTCCATGCTTCCCTCTCACCGCCTGGTGAAAAGGCTCGAGCTCATTTTAACGTATTATGTTTCTTAATAAATCCATCCTAAAAATACTTTTAATGCTCAGTGAACATTGATGTCATATGAGTAGGGTAATTATCATTTGTGATTTAATTTATAAATTATGTGGGTGAAAACTCTTGAAGAGGCAACTTAGTGCTATCAAAGAAATTTAGCAAACTTCTTTAATTTGGGCTTGTAGTGTTCAAAGGTGTTAAATTTAGCTATGTTCACTTTTCAATTCCTCATTTAATCAAATTTGATTTAACTTAGATCGCCACTAAGCCCTTCAGATCTAAGTGGATATCTTAATTATTTTGAAAAGGTTGAATTTTAAGCGAGTATGATTCATTTTTCTGAAGATCATTTGAGCATCAAATAGGGGTATTAAATTAGTGAGTTATTAACTTCTAAAGTCATACCCTTAAGTCTAAGGTTATTTAATTTAATGAACTTCCAAACTTTAATAATTTTAGGAAATTA
>NEWO01000210.1:418840-463128 GCA_003013225.1 Phalaenopsis aphrodite
ATCTTAGCTTTATCCCTCAGTGAAAAAGTAAATAACATATGTCTTATGACATCATCCGATACATCATCGTATTTAAATGTAGTGCACAATTCTAGAAAATTGGTAAGATATAAATTTGGATCTCCAGTTGGTGATCCCTTAAACTGATTATTTGATACCATTTGGATAATAGCAGGTTTACGCTCAAATGAATTAGCCACTACGGTAGGTTTTTGAATACTACAATGAAGTTTATCTACAGTAGGGTTGGCATAATCTCTTAAAGGTCTAAATTCATGATAAATTTCATCATTTTGATTATTTTGGTCTACCATTTCAGTAATTTTTTTAGATTTTTCAAAATTTGTAATTTTTTTGGTTTTTCTAATTTTTCTAACAGTTCTTTCTAATTTAAAATCGTAGAGCACTAGTTCTTCAGAACCTGAATTACACATACACTAACATATAATCAAATAAATTATAACAAAATAAAATAAGATAAGATAACTTAAAGTTTAAATAAATCTTTCTAAAAATAGAAATTTGCTTTTAAAATCAATTTCTCCCCACCAACGGCGTCAAAAACTTGATCCTTGGATACTGTTAATATGAAAAGTACAACAATAATTCAGATTATATTTTACTTATATTTCCTTACTTTGCAACAAAACCAAAAACTTGATCGTGAAGAAAAATAAGAATTTAACTTTTAGTTTATATATACTGGGACACTACGCAAGTATACGTATCGTTATCAAGTAATATAGGACTTTTTTATTATGACCTGAAAATTGAACCAATAGGGAGAATACGCAATATGCACTATTGAACAACAAGCTTTCTATTTTTAATAAAAAGATAATTATCTAAACTAAAGATGATTTTTATAGTAATGAAAATTTAAATATTTTTGCTATTTTTAATATTTTAATAGAACAATAACAATTTAAAAAGATAACTAGAGTTTTTGTAGAAGAAAATAATTAAATATGAAAATATATTTCTTCTTGTTATAAATCAGTAATAAGTATAGGAATTCTGTTGAGAAAGTATGCAAATTTTGTTGTGCCAACTAGGAGCAATAATATTCTTTACCCTTACTAGAGATGCTATAAATAACAATGGCTAATTTAATGTTTGAATAGTTCTGAAGACCGACGAGGCAGGGAAGATATTGGCTCTCACTCTAAAGTTCCCTTAATTCCCTCCACCTAGGGGCTAACATTCTGGTATCACAACCTAAAGTAATAAACCAAGTTGGGGGTTTTAACCTGTCATTTTAAAATCCTCTAACTCTACTCTTCAATGAATATTTTTCTATTTATTTGCACTCAATCATTTGAACTACATTCTCATTCATACAACCTCATATGATTCTTTCCAATTGTTGACTGAGACAATACCAGCCTAGTTCTTACATGTTCTAACAACAAATTTTAATATTTGGATTGGCCAAATCAAGAAGTAAATGAAGTGCATGGATTTAAATCATCACAACTTCTTCCATCATTGAAGATCAATAATTTCCACAACTTCCATCCAAATTTTAATTACTTATTATTTTAATAAGAAAAATAAAGAAAATTACTCAGAATACATGGAGAAAACAAAACCACACTTTAGTTTAAAAGAATAAATCATTGTCAAACCAACAACAAGTCTCAATTAAAACCAAAAGTACTCTCAAAAAAGAAAAATAAAAACTTATCTCAGGTCCTCCACTAAACTCTTGAAGTTCCTTTGATTCTCTTCTTATTACAATCACTTAAAATAAAATAATAAAAAGGATAAAGTTAAAGTAAAAGTGGTGCATGAAAATCTCTCCAAACTAACTCCCCAAATGAGAACTTTAAAAACTTTCCAATACTTTCAGGACTCACACTTTTTTGGACATTTTCAGGACTCTTTTTTAAGTCTTCTCTTCTTTCTTTTATAATTTTTCAAAAGGTGCATTGGTGTCTCTTCAAAATATGTCTTGATTCAATGTATTTCACAACGAGATGCATCCTTTCATGATAATTTTTGTCCATGGTGGTTATAACCACCTATTAAGCCAATGGGTAACTCAAAAAGCTCTTCAAAATTTGCAGAAACTGAATTTACTCATCAAATAATTGCCACTGGCGCTTAAGCGCAGGGCCTCAGGCGCTTAGGCGCGGCTTTCTCAATTTAACTGGCGCTTAGACATCTATACTCTTTTGCACATTTTTCACATTTTTGCTCCAAATTTTATCCTTTTTCACCTTTTAAAGCATTTTTACCCTTTTTACCTATATCTGCAAAAAAAACACAAAAATACCTTCCATTAAAGCACAATATCTCAAAAATAGGTATAAAAATGTGTCTCAAAACACTATATATTTTATGTGTATCAGTGTGCTAGACTATTATTCCTCCCTTGGCATACTTCACTCATTTCTTCTTTGAGCAAGTATATTCAACTCCTTTTTCATTCTAAAATCTTCTGTTTAATCACCCTTCAAAAGGGAGGTTCCAGAATCTTTAGATGTTTAGTGTTGGCTGGACACCCAATAGTTGTACTAGATTAGGAGTGATATGTCGAGCTGAGTTCGACATGAAGCTAATCCCTCTCCAAACCCAGGACTGGGTCTTACGCTTTATTCTTCATTGGTTTTAACTTATTTTTAACAAATTGAATTAAATTTATTATCATAATAACTTCCCATAAAAAATTCTAAGTAAAATAAAGATTTTCATTTCAACACGACACTAAAACATAAATACAATAAAATTTAATTCCCAATTGGTAAGATAATTAGTCAACTTTTTTACTTGTGTCTGAAGATAAAGCATGGGATTTTACTGACATTTAGAGCTTTTCAACTGACAAGAAGATTGCTTTCATTGAATATGATTTTCTTATTCGACAAGCCTATCAACCAAAAATCCCTTCACATGGCATCAACAATTCAGTTTGGGTCCAGTTTCAACTAGTTCGAGGTGCTACTTGGAAAGGCACCCTATGTGATAGTGAAGACAACTGCTTCCAAGATTTAGGAGTTGTCTTCTAAATTCAACATGCATTGCGCCCAGGGCTTCTCTTCCCTTAAGAAGGTGAAGGTCAATCTCACCCCTATTTCAACTACTGCTCTCGTTATCGCTAAAGTTGTTCCTATGGCCTCTAGAACTATTAAAGCTTCGCTTAGTAAATTTACTGTCTCTACCTCAGGTGCTTTGTCAGTGAAAAGAAAAGAGATTTTGTATGAGAGTGACCCGATGGATGTCTTTGCCCCACCCACTCCATCTTTGAGAATGAGTCATATTCTAAGTTTGTTCCACTGACACAATCTCAAAGGAAAAAACAAAAGAAAAGAGAAGTGAAGGCCCAAAAAACATAGGCTGCAAAGTCCGTTCTAGCAGAAGCAACCCCTTCGGTGAAGGAGATAGAGTCAATGGAGACCTCACATCACCTAGAGGGTAGCAGGTTCCATCTGTTGTCTACCACTGCTAGAGAGGAAGGCATTTATCAGATTGTAGCCATGCTAACACTGTAATTTCTTTAAAATTGACGGCGAGAAAGGATAGAGAAGTCTACCCCTCTCACCTAAGTTATCTCAGTTTTTGCGAGATTGACTTAGAAGGAAAACCATAATGTTAATGAATTGATAAAAAGGATTGGATGTGCCATAACTCCCAAAATGAAAGAATAAATCTTGATGAAGGACAAGTCCATTACACCACTCTATAGCTACAAGAAGACACCACAGTCTTTCATCTCTGCAAAGCTCCATTGGGAGAGCAACTAGTTACCAATGCCACCGCCACCACCGCAGTGTCATTAGCTCAAATCAAAGGCTGGTTAAGTCATGATTATGATAAATATTATCATCTGTCATTACACATGGAGAGCCCTCAATGGCAAGGGAGATCGAGAGATCAGTTGTGGTGGTATCCAACTCGCACACTAGGGGACATCCTTCCCTTCTCCTCATTGATGCCATCAACCTGTCTCTTCTCATCAGTACCGAAGGGAAAGAGGTGGAGACATAAAGTTATCGGTTAGATACTATTGCAATTTATGGAGAACCATTGCTCTGGAAAGAATTCTAAGTCCCAAGCAATAGTTACCTTGCTAGAATTTTATGCAAATATAGATGATTGTTAGAGCCATATGTTGATCTCAAGACAATTAGAGGGGATTCAATTGAAGATACTTTAGAGAAATTCAATATTTATATTTTATAAATATCAAAGGAATAACAAAAGGATGATGAGGATGGAGATTTCAACTTGTTTGATTACATGGACGAGGAATATGTGGAGATTCTCATAGTGGAGACGCAGGTCTGTTTATCCTCATGCATTGCTCTTCAACCCTCAAGGCGAATGACTCTGCTTAATTTCAATGGTCCATCTAACTATAAGATGATCATATCAATTAGATGGAGAAGAAGCTGGAGGAGATGATGGTTATTGTGGCCACCATTCAAAGTTAACCCCAGTCTCTGAAGATCGCTTCCTCGGAAGTAACTCAACTTGAAGTTGTCCACATTGCAGATGAGAAGAAACAGTTTACCACTGCCATTATGGATGAACAACCTAAGAAGTATATAACATAGAATGTAGTGTCAGGGAAGGATATAAAGTAGATGGTCAAGAAACAGGTGAAGGAAGCCCTGACCTAGTTAAAAGTAGGAACATTCATTTCAAAGTAGACCTTACTCAGAGGACTTTGATAGCATACCTTACCCCAAAGAATTTGTGCCACCAGACCTTTGATAGGATGGAGAAACGCTTGACAGTAAGTGACACGTTTCCACTTGAGTTGTTGCAATGCAAGAGGTAACAAGGCACTTCTATTCAGACAGTTTGTTAGCAGCCTTTCAGGGTTTCCCTTTGACTGGTACGTAGATTTGCCAAATGGATCGACAGAAACTAAATGACATGCGATTGAAATTTTACTCAATAGCAATCATGGTCTAGTAGCTTTCTTTCTAAAGGGATCTACCATCAAAACTTTTGAAAAGCTACTTAGCAAAGCTACAAGCCTACAAGAGAAGGCTAAGCAACTTAGATTCTTAGAGAAAGCAGACAAACTGAAGCTAAGAAAGGCTTTTAAGAAGAAATCAGGAACGATGGTAGTAGTTGATAAGGGTAAGCAGCCGATGCAGATCCAAATTGAGCTGTCACACTAGACTTATCAACACTAGCATTCTAACCAATCAAGGCCTTACCGTGTAGAGCAAAGTCAGGTTCTAACTTTGAAGCAAAAGTTGAACAGATTTTACTCCTTCAAAAAATAAGCAGTGGCAAAGATGTTTTGGAACCTGATGAAGAAGTCAGAATTTGCATTGCCCGAACCGAAAAGCCTGAGGAAATTGACAAGAAGGATTGCCTTACATACTTTCTGTACAAGAGTTTATTAGAACACACTATATAAGATTGCATCATTTTCAAGGGTTGGCTCGAAAGGAACTTCAATAATGGAACTATAAACATTCCTAAAGAATATTTGAGAGAAGCTAAAAGAGGTTCTGTCAATGTGATTTAGCTGAGCCAGTCATCTTGATTGATCTTTACTTGATAACGGATAGATGGAGCATAGTTTAGACCAAATCCTCCAAGAATATATTGGATCAGATTCAAGCATCTTCAGCACAAGCTTCTTCCTGCAGCTTAAAACCTACCAAGCTAGTTTTGTTAATCGAGAAGATGGAGATTGATAGCAAGATGAGTAAACTAGGGACTGCATCATCTAGTTTGGTTGTTTTGGATTTGGGAGAGAAATCCCTCAAACCGTTGACTTTGTATGATTATATTTAAGTTCCTCCAGGAATTTTTTAATGCAAAGCGAGTTGATTTTATCTACATTTTTACTGTCTCTAGTGATTACGTAACTAACAACCAATCTGAACTAAATTTCAATTCCCATGATGATCCTCAAATCATATTAAACCCTGATGAACCCATCGATATGGCTAATGAAGATGTTCACGATGCAAACTATGATAGCTTAGATAGTGAAGCATCTGCCCTTAAATTTAAAGGAACGTCGATTGGGATCGATTTGAAACTATCAGACTCAAAGTTGGTGTTAGGAGAGCCAAGCGCCACTCCAGAAGATGAAACATCGGGTTTGATTCAAGGGATGGAAGAAATAACAGAGATGAAATTTAGGAGTGGTAAATTCTTGCCTCCAATAATGGTTCCAAAAATCAAAGAGAAACATATAGTCCTTTAAGAAGAGCCAACCCCACTGACAGAAGAAAGATCAATACGAAAATATCCCCAAAAAATGAGTGACAAAGTGGAATATAACGTACTAGCCCATCTTAGGAAGTTTCTAGCCAAACTAAGCATATGTGATGCTTTGATCCTATAAAAGGAGATGAGTGAAGCTCTGGTCAGGGCCTTATTTAATCTAGAAATTTTCTTAACTCAACTGGCTAGTAGCTCCATAGATGAGGTTTGCTCGTTGAAGTAACAGTTCAATGTCACTTTCACAGATGAATATGTATTGCTTAGCACAGCTGAACATAACTGATCACTCTACATTTCAGTTAATATCGACAGATTTACACTTGTTAGGGTGTTGGTTGATCCAGAGGAGAATATTAATCTAATGAATCTATGGGCGTTAGCCTACTTAGACATCGATGCTCACACATTCTCAACTGGTAAGATGATGTTAAGAGAATATAACGAAAAAAGGTGAGATAAATATCATATTGATAACACTAACAATGAGAATTGGCGATCTAGTAACAACTGTAAAGTTCTACATCATCAACTTAGAAAAATCATTCAATGCCTTACTTGGTCGATCCTGGATCCATGAATACAAGTTCGTACCATCATCTTTACACTGTGTATAAAGTATTTCGAAGGAGGACAAAAGCATTGCATTAAAGAAGATATGCAGCCATTCTCAAATCATGAAATTGGAATTCACGAAGATGCAAAGTACTTACACTCCCCCAAAGAAAACTATTTTATCTAGAGATACTATACCATACCAGATTAAAGATATAACAGAATTACAAAAATGAGAACAACCAGCTCCGATTCAACGGTCTTCTGCCACTTCTTATCATCAAGACAACTGAAACACTTTAAGCCCTCACACCTTAGATCAAGGACAGGGACAAGAGTGAGGAACAGTTAATAGGACTATTGAACAGAGGGATCCAATTGTCAACATTGACCTGGAGGACAACTATGAGGAGGAAATGAAAGAGAAGAATGTAACAACGGTGCATCAGAAGAAGCCTCAGTTAATGATATCTTTGGAGGAAAAAAACGAAGATGAATACAAATCGATGTATGAAAGAAACAACCACTATGTACAAGACATGACCAACCCCGATTCATTCTTATAAAAGCTATGGTTTGGAGGTAAATAAGGTACAAAGTGCAAGAACAAAACCAATAAAATAATGTTGTGGTTCTTCTTCTTCCAATTCCAAAATGAACGTAAAACTGTAAAAGTAAACTTCAAAAGAATTAAGCATCCAAAAATTTTAAACTTTTTGAGAAACAAAATGATGAGAATAGTAGAAAGAACCCCAAAATGACATACTCCACAACAGAAAATCTTGAATATAAAATTTTTATCAGACTTATAGAAGTGGTTACACTTATACTTATTCTCGAACTCATAAAAAATAGTGACACATATTAAATCCCAAGACATCACATATCACATAAATCTATAAAATCAAAGCTGAGATTGATTGAGTTCAAAATTAAATCAAGTTAAACTCATCATAGGTCACCAAAAAGCAAAAGTTCCTAAGAATTAATCTCAGTAAGGAACTTTAAAACATCCAAAAAACAGAACAAGTGTGTGGAGGACCACAAAAAACACTCATTCAATTAGAAATATAACTTTGCAGTTCTAGTGGGCAAATAACCTTTATGCCTAATTTTCATGTTTTTTAATAGAATGGCAAACATTAATTTAGATAATAAAATGATGAAAGATGTGGTTGTAACCTTGAATATTGCTAAAAGAAATTTTTACTAATACATAACCATCTATGTTATTCAGAACCAACAAAAGGAACTATTAGTAACTATGTAGTTCAGGGATTCAAACTTAAGTAAGACATCAAAAAGGTTACAACATTGATAGAAGAAAATTTTTCCATGATGTAATATTTTAGCAAAGATGAAAAAAATGGAACTAAAAATAACTTAGAATGGGTCTTATTATGGAGATCACAAATCACACATTGTGGATTAATCTTTAGCACATGATAGAAAAAATATATCTTTTTCTAATTTTAAAGTCTTAAACAATAAGTATCCGAATAGTCAAGGAAAATTTGAATTAATAGCCTTTGAAGCAAAAAGATTTCCTCAATTTAACTTTAGGATGGTCCTTATTTTCAAAAAAATAAACTAATATGTGGGAATAAAAAATTTTACCCTTCCATTAGCAATCCAACTGAGTTTCCTAATCTAATATCAATGATACTATAGAACATAATGATAGGGAGTATGTCATGTATTAGAAAAACAATATTTGTTATCAAAAATGATTTTAAAGTTATTGCTTTAAGAAAGCAAAAGAACTAGAAGAAAATACAAGAACCAAAGTTTCATATGGAGTTGTGTCATCAAACCAATGAACCCAAAAAAAGGAGCCATGCGGCTATAACTAATTTTTAAGTATCAACATCATTGGTTATAAATATCATTTACGTATTTTTATTCCAAAAAGGAGGTAATTTATGATGCATTTTGTACCAACGGTGACCATTAATTTTGAGCACTAGTAAGAAAGACATGAGTTGGAATTGTAGTATGTCCAAACCTTTTTTGATTTACATATGAAGTTGAAGGTGATGTAGGAGACCTAGGACTTCACAATCCATCTACTTAGAAGTAGTGTTTCAAGCAATAATACGAAATATATTACCCGTCCTTTTATTGTTGTGCAAGTTATTACTCTTGAAAGCCATTTTCTTTCTTAACCTTAAGAAATAGTGGTGGCACTATTCCACTAGTATATATAGTTCGAGAGAGTGGATTTGACCAATTGGAATCAACTAGAAATTCTGATTAGTCATTTTTTCAACCCAACCAACTATTTATGCATTTTTAAGATATTTAGAACAATCATAAGCTTTAAGTTGGAGGTATTTATAGTGATATTTGGACAATCCAAGGAAAGAGGCTTGTGATTAAAACCAAAATATCATAGATCTACCATTTAGAACAAACATCCCCAAATTTTAGAGAAGTACATGTCTGATTTGTTGTAGCCAGTATTAAAATTGACAACCATTTTGAAAGTTTGTAGAAATTGGAAAATGTATGTGTTAGAACTTTGATTAGTGCCTTGGAAAGCCAATTAGTAATTATAATATATGACATCACATAAAATAATTATTCTTTGTAACACCATATAAGGAAGAATTATTATAGTACAAGGCCTTAAAAATAAATCGATGATGCAGTGAAAAACTAGAGTTATAGAAGACAGCCTTTTCAAAGCCTAGATGATGAAAAATTGCCTCTAAACTACCTTTAAGATGGATGCTCATTTATTCTAGAAATCCAACTCCACTATTGCCTTTAGAAGAACACTTAGTGATGTTATAAAGTTGTGCTATCTTATTTTTTTATTTTTTTATTATAAATATGTTTAAATATTGTCACATTTTAGTGTGTGCTCCCAAATGAATAATTTCTCACAATAATAACCTCCCGCGCCTCAAGGGCAGAACCCAGATTATGTCTAAGATGAGCAATTAATTATCCCTCATAAAATTTACAATTTTTATTTATAACTAGTAAAATTTAATCTTTTTCTTATATGGAGTTCCACATGCGAGCAGCTTTTACATACATTGCACAAAATTTATATTTTTTTACCTATCTCACACCTAAACTTTCAATATTACACACAACACTAAAATTTTTCATTACACATAAGAAAATAACTCAAATATCACTTTTTAAAAGTGAAATACATATTTTAAAAGCATAACTTCACAGCAACCAACTTGTTATGTATGTAAATATGAAAATTTGAAATTTGAGATACGTAAACACATAAGAATTCCATGCATGCTAAGTACGTAAATTTCCCCCATGACCAAAGTAACACCAAAATAAAGTAATTAGTATCTTCGGCTCAAGCCACACGCATCTTCTTACAAACCTGTAGTTCTGATTGGTACAAGGTGAGGGTATGCCAGCCAAAAGTTCTTAAGAAAGTAATAAACAATTTCTTAAAATAGTTAACGATGTTAATGATATTGCCTTTTTTTTTCCCACGCTATAAAACGGCACAGCCCTGTCCAAGAAAGATTTCTTCCCAATCTTAAAACTAGCACTATTAAAAAATAAAGTTATATTTTCTTATTAAATCCAGCAGCATCCAATCATGTGTGCTATAACATATTGGCGGAACGTATCTTAGCCCTCCGCCACAAGTTTAGCTTTAGTTTTTTAAAATTATATAAGAAGAAAATTACAAATATTGGATTGGGCCCCTGGTGTCTGCTGTCATGGCTGACGGCCCACCGCATTGTCCATCGTGATTTCTGTCTTTTCCGACTCTTTGGTGACCGTCCGATCTCGCCATATCGGACTAGCCTACGTGCTCGCCTCAGGGAGGGTTAAAACTTGAGGCTTTAAAGCAGTTTGACGATTTTGGCTTAATTTTAATGCAACTTGTTCGGTGATGCAAGTATTTTCTAAATATAACATTAAATTAAAAATTGGTCATGGTCTTTGCTATTCTATCTTAAGCCAGGTTGATTTGTTTTTTATTCACAAATCGATTGCTTCTCTCATGCAAGTTCATTTTGTCTGATGTATATTATAATAGTCTTAGTTGAGTTTTGTATTCATTCGGACGAAAATGAGTTCTTATTATAAAGATCATCTTATACATGCGCATGTTTAGTTTAAAGATTTAAATCATATAAGACTAAAAGAGATATGAAATTGTATTTTTGATACTTGTCTTAGAATAGATAGAAGTGCACTTCAGTTGTGAATTTTTAACATTTGCATTATTACTTTAAGGAATATTAAAATGGCATGAGATTGAATTGCGACTGTTTTTTTGCTATAGGTAAAATAATGAAAAAAAATAATCTGAATGATACAAAAGAAATTATTTGGAGACTAGGTAAATAGTTGATCATTGGGAACCAAATATGTGTGCCAGTGTAGAGGCCTTAGCAAATCATTAAGAAATTCAAAATAAAGTTGGGGAATTAATGTGAAAAAGGGTAAAAAGAGAGAGAAGTATTTATGTTGAACCATTTAAGGACGCCATGTCATGTAGATTTCGTGAAGTCATATAATTTGTGAGAGATTTTCTTAGATGAGAAAAAGAGGTGAAACTAGAGATCACGAGTCCCCCCTTCCTTCTTCTATTAAATTCCACGTAGGATATCCTTACCCGTGTAGGGATACAAAAAGAGTAAGAAATAAAGAAATGCCACATTATTGGTCGTACTGTACAGGGCCTATTCCAGATTTTTTTGTTGAAGGGATATTAGCACTGATGTCGGGTGATTCATAAATGGGCATAGACTGTGATGGGTTAGGGAATTCTTCCTTCTTTAGTTCACTTGATCTTGAAGGACCAATAAAGAAACTTGATAACGAAGCTTGGCAAATGTATGCGAGCTCGACGAAGGAGTTCAATGAGTATACGCCAGCTTAAATGAGGAGCTCGATAAGTGAGAGAGCATGTTGAATGAACTCGCCACGTCTTCATTTGTAGTAGTTATTGTAGCCTGACCAAAGAAAAATATGTTGAGATTTTCATACCTATTTTATACTATTTTTGATGATATTACACTTTAAATAAAGGTATTTTTGATGTTTTGTTGCAGGAATGATTAGATAGGGTCATTGGAGCAAAAAGATGCAAAAAGGAGAGAATTTGGAGCAAAAAGGACCAAAATGTGAAGAATTGAACTAGGGCGTCGCCATCGACCCGACGGCGAGATTTTCCTGAGGCTCTAGAATTAATTTATTAAGAAGGTCCGCCGACGGCGCCCTCGACGCCGCCGACGGCGAGCTCGACGGTTATGACCAACTAGGCTATGGATGAGGACAAATTTTGAAGGGAAGCTTAGGCAACTCTTGGGAAAACTCATCCACAACTTTAAAAGAATATTTTGGCCGAAAATTGAGAAGACTCTGGAGGTTCAGGAGGAGGAGAGACTCAAAATTGAAGTGTGAAACAAGTGTAGAGAGTCTAATTTGTGAGGAATTCTTCGAGAGATTGTAAGAGTGGAGGGAAAGTGAGAAATTTCTTCCTCCTTTGTGCTTCGAAGAGGACTTTTGTGTGTTGTAAAGAAAGGAAGAATTTCAGAGGAACTTCGAAGAGTTTTCTTGGGGAGAAATTGGAGATAATTTTATTTATTATTGTAGTTTGTATGACTTTAATTTTATATATGAATTCCAAGTTTTGTCTTGTTTTTCCGATGAGATCTGAGTAGTTTTCTCTGTCTTTCTCCTTGTCTTGAGATTTGTGAATGGTGATTTGAATTGGTGAAGCCATGAAAATGTTTAAGAAATTGTGATGATCTTTTCACTTCGATCTTAATTTACTTTCAATCTGGCAAATTGATTTGTTAAAATATGTTGAGTTTTACAACTAAAGTGAAGATTACATACAAGATTCAGGGTGGTCAAAGCCCATGGAAGTTTGGTGCAAATAAATAGAGAAATAATATTATTGGGCGTAGAATTGAAGATTTTAGAGTGACAAACTAAAATCCTCAATTCGGCCTTATCATTTGGTGTCAATATGGAAACCTGGGAGCTTCAAAGTGAGAGCCGGTATCATCCCAGCTTAGCCGCAGATTCAGTAAACAAACGTAGGATTAGTCAATGTTCTTTATGCATGGACCAAAGGGTAAAGAATAGGTATGCCCCTATTTGGCACAATATATTTTGAACTAATTCACTTTATCCATTGGCTATAATTTCACGACAAGTAGAAGGATGTTTTCTTATATATTGAATATCACATTTGAACCTTCATTAGTATCATTAATTATTTAATAGTTATTAAAATTACATATTTATTTCAATTGCCTATCAGTGACAGATAAGCAAATTGAACTTCATTGTTGTGATTAAAGTATTGCTTTTCTAAAATCTTAGTTCGTAGTTCTAATCTTACTCCTTGTGGGATCGATATCTAGGACTCCATTAGAGCCCTATATTACTTGAGCGATACGTATACTTGCGCTGATAAGTATGACTTTACAATTATTGAATATTTAATACGTCCATATTTATCAAATCTATAACAATTATTAAGTTTTGGTACAGTTGCTGAGGAATTAAATCTTTTAGCAGAAATATTAAATACTTATAATTTTAAGCATATATAAAGTCGCAGTCAAGTTTTTGGCGCCGTTGTCGGCGAGTGAGTTACAAAATCACAATTAGAGTAACAAACAAATTAGGATTATTAGAAAATTTTTACTTGAATTGCAACTTATTTCTATATTTATTTAACTATTTTACTGTGTACTGATTTCAAATTGTATGCATAAATTTGGACCTGAAAATCTTATACCCTACGATTCAGAATTAAAACGCACTGTTAGAAAGATTAAAATATTGAGAAGAGAACCTAGAAATTCTGATACAAAGGAAAACAATATGAACAATCAAGGATTAGAGAATGAACACCAATCTAGACCCCTACGAGATTATGCAAATCCTACAGCAGATGAAATTCACTTATTTATCCAAAAACCTGATGTAACTGCTAATTCATTTGTGCTTAAACCTGTTATTATCCAAATGGTACAAAATAATCAAATTCGGAGGTACACCAAATGAAGATCCTAATTTAAACCTCGCTGGTTTTTTAGAACTGTGTGCTACTTTTAAATATGTCAGAGTCTCAAATGATGTTGTTAGACTTAGACTTTTTCCTTTTTCACTGAGGGATAAGGCTAAGAAGTGGTTAAATTTGTTAGCACCACGATCTATTAGAACTTGGGGAGAACTTTTACAGAAATTTCTATCAAAATATTTCCCTCCATCCAAAACTGTTAAACTTAAAAATGACATAACATCGTTCTGTCAGATTGATGGAGAGTCAATATATGAAGCTTGGGAGAGATTTAGAGATCTTCTTAGGAAATGCTCTCATCATTCGTTACCAGATTGGTTGATAATTAAAAGGTTTTATAATGGATTAGTGGGATCACTTAGATTGATTATAGATGTTGCAGCTGGTGGTTCGTTAATGTCAAAACCTTTTGATGAGGCTTATTCATTAATAAAAGAGATGGCTACCAACAATTTTCAATGGCCCTCTGAAAGGGTAATTCCTAAAAGAGTAGCTAGTATCCATGATTATAATGCAATATCAATGTTAGCTTCACAGATTGCTGCAATATCAAAGAAATTAGATCATTATGGGATGAATTATTCACCTATACCTCCTATGATGGAAGAGAATTCATCTGAGCAATTTGTGGATGTTCAATCTTCAAATGAGACTTTAAATGCTATTAATAGACCCAACAACCCTTATTCGAACTATTATAACCCAGGTTGGAAGAACCATTCAAATTTTAATTAGAATAACAATTCTTCTACAAATCAACAATAGGGAAACAACCGAGTGAACCCATTAGGAAATTCATCCAACCAAGGAATGTTAACTATAGACCTTCTTATCCTCCAGAATTTAATAGTAACACTCAAATTAAGGAGAAGAAGTTGACAATTGCATAATTAAGGAAATCAATTACAAATTCAAGGAAATTAATTACAAAATCAAGGCACTGATATTACAAATATTGAAAATCAATTAGGGCATATCGCTACTGCGCTTGGTAACCAAACATTGGGAACTTTTCTGAGTACTGTGGAACAAAATCCTAAAGATCAAGGAAAAGAATAGATCAAAGCGATACAATTATGAAGTGGAAAAGAATTGGAGATAAGGGCACAAAAAAAAACGGAAACTAAAAAAGAGAAAGCGGATACCGAAAAAGAAAAAGAACATGAATACCCAGATTTAGAGTATCTATTTACACCAATGAAAATTACTGTGGAGAAACATCCACCAGAGTTTCCTCAAAAATTGAAGCAACACAAACATAATAAACAATTTTCCAAAAATTCTTAAGAAGTGAACGGTGAATATTCCCTTGGTAGAAGCTTTAAAACAAATGCCCAATTACGTGAAATTTATGAAAGATATTCTGAACAAGAAAAGGAAGTTTACGGATAACGAAACTGTTGTACTTAGCAAAGAGTGTAGTGCAATTATTTAGAAAAAGCTTCCTGAAAAATTAAAAGATCCTGACAGTTTCACTATACCGTGTGCTATTGGTGAAAAATTTTATGGAATAACTTTATGTGATTTGGGAGCCAGCATTAAACTTATGCCTCTATCAATTTTCAAAAGATTAGGATTAGGACAAGTCTCACCTACTTCTGTAACTCTTCAGTTAGCGGATCGTTCAGTTAAATATCCTAAGGGAGGTATAGAAGATGTGTTAGTAAAAGTGGATAAATTTATCTTTCCGAGGGATTACATTATTTTAGATATGGAGGAAGATAAAGAAATACCTATCATTTTGGAGAGACCATTTTTAGCTATTGGAAAAGCTATGATAGATGTTCAAAAAGGAGAATTAACTATGAGAGTTAATGATCTAGAAATGACCTTTAATATTGCAAAATCTATGAAATACCCTGTTGTTGAAAGAGATAATGAATATTTTCGGATGGAAATTAGTGAACATCTATTGAAAGAACATTTCAAAGAACATTTTGAAGAGAAAGAACAATTTAAAAGAGAGTGATGAACTTATTTTGGATGAATTAGAAAATGAAGAATTAGATTATGTTCAGGAAAGATTTGAGGTGTTAGATATTACCGAAAATGCTGATAAGAATCTATTTCTGTCAATTATAAAACCACTTGAACTTGAGTTGAAAATATTGCCTAACCACTTGAAGTATGTGTTTTTTGGAGACTCATCTACATTACCTGTTATTATATCTTCAGAATTAAATGATTTGCTAGAGCAAAGACTGTTAGATACAATGAAAAGATATAAGAAAGCTTTTGGTTGGACCTTAGCTGATATTAAAGGAATCAGTCCTTCAATCTGTATGCACATAATTTCTTAGATGAACAATATAAACCAAGAGTTGATCCACAAAGGAGATTAAATCCAATGATGAAAGAAGTAGTTAAGAAGGAAATTTATATATCCTATTTCAGATAGTGTGTGGGTAAGTCCAATTCATTTTGTTCCTAAGAAAGGAGGAGTGACTGTTGAGATAAAAGAAAATAATGAATTAATACCTATCAGACAAGTTACTGGGTGGCGTATTTGCATTGATTATAGAAAATTAAACACTGCCACCAGGAAAGATCACTTCCCTTTACCCTTTTTAGACCAAATAGTAGATAGACTTGCTGAGCGCAAATATTTTTATTTTTTAGATGGATATAACGTTACCATCAAATTCCTATTGCTCATGAGGATCAATAAAAGACAACATTTACTAGTCCTTTTGGAACTATTGCTTTTCGAAGAATGTCTTTCAGATTATGTAATGCACCTGCAACATTCCAGAGATGTATGATGTTCATTTTTAGTAAATTAATTGATGATGGATTAGAAGTATTTATGGATGATTTCTCTGTATTTTGAACATCATTTAACGTATGCTTAAATTAACTTGAAAAAGTTTTAGAGTTATGCGAAAGAACTAATTTAGTTCTAAATTGGGAGAAATGTCAATTTATGGTTGCAGGAGGAATTGTATTAAGGCATAAAATTTTGGAAGATGGTATGGAAGCAGACCCTGCAAAAATTCAAGTTATATCTAAACTAACACCTCCTACTAATGTAAGAGAGGTTAGGAGTTTTCTTGAACATGTTAGATTTTATAGGCGTTTTATTAAAGATTTTTCAAAAATTACCAAACCTCTATGCCAATTTTTTCAAAAGGACAAGAAATTTGAATTTACTGAAAACTGTTTAAATGCCTTTGAGTTATTAAAAGAAAAATTAAGCACAACCCCTATTATAGTTTCACCTAACTAGGAGAAACCATTTGAATTGATGTGTGATGCTAGTGATTATGCTATTGGAGTTGTTCTTGGACAAAGGTATGAAAAGATTTTTTAAGGTTAGATACTACGCTAGTAAAACTCTTAATGATGCACAAATTAATTTTACTGTTACTGAAAAAGAGTTACTGGCCATTGTATATGCTTTAGATAAATTCAAATCTTATTTAATTGGAGCTAAATGTGTTGTTCATATTGATCACTCTGCTATTAAATATCTGATGCAAAAGAAGAATGTCAAACCAAGGTTGATTAGATGGATACTTTTGATGCAAGGATTTGATCTTGTGGTTATTAATATAAAGGAAACTGATAATCAAATTGCTAATCATTTGTCAAGATTAGAAAATCATTAATTATCTGACACTGATAATGAAATTACAGACAGTTTCTCTGATAAGCAACTTTATAATATTAATGAGTGGAAAATACCATGGTATGTTGATATTGTTAACTATATTGTAAGTGATATTTTGCCACCTATGCTGACACTGCAACAATAAAGGAAATTCATTCATGATGCGAAAGCATATTTTTGGGATGAGCCTTATTTATATAAGCAATGTAAGGATCTGATTATGAGAAGATGTGTACCTTATGAAGAAACTGAGCTAATCATTCAGAAATGTCATGATTCTGAATTTGGAGGACATTTTGGGATTGATAAAACTGCTTATAAAATTTTACAAGCTGGATTTTATTGGCCTACTAACTTTAGAGATGTTTATAGATACATAAAAACTTGTGGTCGATATCAAAGAGTAGGCAATATATCTAGAAGAAATGAAATGCCTCTGAATTTCATGTTAGAAGTTGAGATCTTTTACGATTGGGGATTAGATTTTATGGGACCATTTATTCCTTCATTTGGGAATTTATATATATTAATTGCAGTAGACTATGTTCCTAAGTGGATTGAAGCACAAGCTTTACCTCATTTTGACGCTAAAAGTGTTTCAAGATTTTTAATGAAAAATATTTTCACTAGATACAGAATGCTTAGAATGATTATCACTGACGGAGGATCCCATTTTAGGAATAAATATATTCAAAGTTTGGTAGAAAAGTTTAATATTATTCATAGAATCTCTACTGCCTATCATCCTCATACCAGTGGGTTAGCTGAAGTTTTTAATAGAGAGATTAAACAAATACTTGAAAAAACTATAAACCCTAGCAGAGTAGATTGGTCCACTAGACTAGATACCACATTATGGGCTTACAGGACTGCTTATAAAACTCCTATTGGAATGACTCCTTACGGACTAATTTTTTGGAAAGATTTGTCACTTACAAGTAGAATTGGAGCATAAAGCATATTGGGCGATTGAATAATTTAATTATAATTCGAAAGATGCTGGTAAAAAGAGATTATTACAATTAAATGAATTGAAAGAATTAAGAAATGAATCTTATGATAATGACAGAATTTATACGGAGAAACTAAAGTTATGGCATGATCAGAAGATTAACCAAATGAAATTTGAACCAGGACAAGAAGTTTTGCTTTACAACACTAGGCTGAAGTTATTTCTTGGGAAATTGAAGTCTCGTTGGTGAGGACCCTTTACTGTGACTCAAGTTTTTACTTACAGAGCTGTTGAAATTGAAGATCAGAAGACTAAAAATAGATTTAAAGTAAATGGACATCGATTAAAACCGTATTTTTGGGGTAAAAGACCAAATTTTAAAAAGGTTTATTGATCAGTCAACCTGAATAACACCTGAATAGGTTGGGCTGACGACGTTAAACCAAGCGCTTCATTAGAGGAAACCCATAGTAATCTTTATTTTACTGTGATTATAATAGTTTTTATTTAAAATTATCATTATTTTGTGGTAAAATTAAGCTCTACTACACTTATTTACCCTTGAATCATCATAAAAATTTGAACCATAGAGAAAAATTGTAACGTATTCGAACCACAGCAAAACTGTGCAATTCTTACCTTGGGTCATCGACGCCGCCAACGGTCGGTTTTTCCCGAGAATCCAGGCAAAATAAATGCAGAGGCTCGTAGACGGCGGCCTTGATCCCGCCAACGGTGAGACCGACAAAATGGCGGTTACTTGGGTTCGAATGGCAATTTTTTGCAGTTTTGGGCCGGAGTTACCCTTTTAATCTCCCAAATTTGATTCCCAGCTTTTGAAGATGAAAATGACATGGTCATTATAGTAGATCAATCATCTCAGAATTCACTTTCAGTTCAACCCTGAATTTTTGACAAGTCTCTGTTGATCCTGCAAAGAATCAAAAAATTGGAGAAGGATGTACAAAATGTCATGAATGCAATTAATAATATCTCTGATTTCTTCGATCATCTAGACTGGAGGATGAAAGAACATTTTGATCACTCTGGACATTTAGAAGATAGTTTGATACGGCTGATGAGTAGGATGAAGTTAATATAGGAGGATTCTACTGAAGAATTTCGATTCCAACCCTTCTACAACCTCTTCGTTCATGTGCAATCAATGGGTGATCTCAGAGGAGAATCTAGTACAGAATCTAAAGAATAGTATATTTATATTACTACCTATCTGTATATCTATGTATTTTTATTTGAATTATGTAATTTGAACTTTGCTTTAGAATTATGCTTTTAGATCTCTGTATAATTGAGACTAAGCATAGGATGTTTTCTTTTCAGCATTTTTAGTGTTGTAGCTTGGATTGCAACGTTGAATTAATGTGTTGAGGTTGAGAAAATACTAAACTTAGGTGTGTTATGTAATGTATATTATACCCCCCTTAGAATTTATATATAAATGTGATGTTTTGTGTTGTGGAAGTTTATTTGTGCTTAGTACATCATTTAGTCACTTAAAATTATGTCTACAATGATTGAAAAGACGTAGTTAAGGCTTGAAATTGATCGAAATTGCAAAAATCCGGGATTTGAACCAAAATCAGTAGAGCCCGCCGACGGCGCCCTCGACACCGCCGATGGCAGATTTTTCTTGAGACTTAGGTTAAAAATTCCAATAGAGCGCGCCGATGGTGCCATCGACCCCGCCGACGGTGCCATCGACCCCGCCGACGGTGAGCTCATGAAAAAACACCTTTAACTGCGCTTTTGAACAGTCAACCGCCACTATTCATCATCACCTTCCTCCTAAAAACGTCATTTTTGACCTAGGGCTTGACAGATCATGGATTGGGAGGCGATTTCAAGGCTTTTTGACACCGGATTTGATCATCTCTAGGTAAGAGCTTCACTCCAAGTTAAAAATATTTGATTTTCACCATGAATTTCTTCCACATTGAGGAGATCCGAAAAATTTGAAAATGTGAAGAAAATTTGGGGAGAAATTCATGGATCTTAATGTTGAACTCCTAAAATTACTATTCGAAGCCATTATTTGCATATTTGAAGTAATTTTTGGAATTTTTCTATAATTTGATTAGATTGAAATGGCTCCACGTCAAAAGAGATGGATTGAGTTCGAGGACTCTCTCTTCATCAATGCAAAAGCTCAATCACGATTTACTTCAATATTTAAAGGAAAGAAGTGTATACAAGATCAAGTTTTTGAGAGAGCAGGAGGAGAAATTGAACGAGTTTTTGTCGAGCGGAGGTGGGGAAACTTTTGTTACACCACCAATAAAGATGATGCAAATGTTGTGAAGGCGTTCTACGCCAACGTAATATATTTTGAAGATGGAATCGTTCAAGTGCAGGGATTTCCTGTTAAATTTACTGCCGCCCGCATCAACACCTTTTACGAAGTCCCAGACTCTAATAGCTGCCAATATGAATCCTTTAGTACGATGGAAGGCCCCCTAATGGGAAAGAAACATGGAAGATAAAGCAGCGAGAACGGGTGAATTTTTCTGCTTCCATGTTGAATGCCACGTCTAAAGCTTGACACTATTTTATTTCTTCTACTCTGTTACCGACTTATCACCATAGTGAGGTAACTAGAGAGAGAGCTATTTTGAATTTATGTATTTAGAATAATAGAACTATAAATGTGGGGAGAATTATTTTTAAGAATATATTGACTACGACGAGGAGAGAGACAAGTGGAGTTCTAGTACATCCTGGCCTTATTTATGCAATTTGCAAACTTTTTGGAGTGGAAACTGGAGATGAAGAATGAATTTATCGTATGAAACCCATTAGTAAGGCCAATTTAAAAACTTATGAATCCCATGAGAAATGGAGAACGGGGAGTAGGAGTCAAGAGCCTTCTACTAGTAGAGATGTCCCCTCGATCTTCCACCTTCTAATTCCCCTACCCTCACTGATTTGATGAATGAGTTGACCTTGCAGCGGAATAGTATAAAATTAATAAATGAAAGGACTGGAGGGTTAGAACGTCGACATGATTATGATAGTGAGTACCTTCAGAGGTATTCAAATTTTGAGGTAGCGTACTATGAAGCTAAGGCCATTCACTACAGAGGTGAGTCTAATGTTACTTTTCCTGAGTGCCCCCGATATACTCAGTATCAGCCTGATCCACTCGTTGATCAAGGAGATTAAGACATAGTATGGGATTTTAATATTTGATAGAATTGATGTACTTGTACTTGCACTTTTATTTCTATGATCTTTTGTAATAGAAATGGATGTTTATGTATATTTCGACTTTCATTTTTATTGTTATGTTGCACTTGGATAATTTTAATTTTTGTTATAAAGTTAGTGTTATAGTTAAATTTGCATGTGTAGTTTAATAGATATTGAGTAGTATTTTGTGGGTTGTAATGTAATGTGATTTTTATTTTGCATTTTAAATTATTTTGTTTAGTATTGTGGTTGTGTTAAGAAATGTTGTGCTTATTTAATGTTTTAGTTTTATACTTATTTCAAAATGTCATTATCCAGAAATTTCTCTAATGATTTATATGTGTAGAAAGCTCCTAACATTATAGACCAGGTGAAGTAGAAATTTTGAGAAAGCCTGCAAAAATTTCAGAATGATGAAAATGCCTAAAATACTGAGATATGATTTATATTTAGAGTTTTTATTTCCACCTGTACTATTTCATATATAAAAATTTAAGTTTGGGGTGGGATAAAAAGATTAACTATTAGATGTCCTCTATTTCATTATTTTCAAAAATTATTTATATGATTTTATGTAGTGAATTTAATTCAGGTAACTATATTTTTGTAATTATTTAAATATTATGGTAGATTTAAAGAAATATTTTTGTAATGAAAATTAATTTTGTAACTTAAGATATTTAGTATAAGAGAATAAGATTATAGTTAACTATTTAAAGTAAAGGAAACCATATTTTGAATTATTAAAAATCTGGAAATTCATTTGAAAAGAAAATATTGGACCTCAATGATGTAAAAGCTATGAAATATTTATAAGGTAAGGCAATGCTTTGAGTTTCATATTTAAGGAAAGAAAAGTGAAGCTCAAAATTATTAAAGGCTATCCAGATATAGTAATCTTCACTTGAAAAAGGAAAAAGAAAGGATTGAAAACAATCCCTTAAAAAAAAGAAAAATATATAGGATTGAAAGCAATCCAACTAAAAAAGAGAAAAGAAAGAAAAAAAAATATGGAATTGAGGAGAAGCTTGAGGATATGTCTAATCAAAAATTGGCTTCACTAGACCTACCTAATGGGAAAACCTAAATACATTCTTGAACATATATTTATAGATTAGATCTTTTACTAGTAGTGTTCTCATGAAATTCCTATGATTTGAATATTCTAAGTGACTTAATATTGCAACATATAGTCATTGTTAAAATAAATAAAAGATTAGAACTCTTAAACTTGATGACTAGATAATCTTGTAGTTACAGAGTTAATTCAATTACTTGATATTTTTCTGAAAATCTCGCTATGATATTTATTTAAATCAAACTTATAGTATTTTTGAATTAAATATTTACTACAATAGATCATAATTTTTATTTAGTACTAAAATTACTTGAGGACAAGTAATAGTTAAGTTTGCAGTATTTTGACAAAAAAAATATGTTGAGATTTTCATACCTATTTTATACTGTTTTTGATGATATTTCACTTTAAAAAAAGATATTTTTGATGTTTTATTGCAGGAATGATGAAATAGGGTCATTGGAGCAAAAAGATGCGAAAAGGAGCGAATTTGGAGCAAAAAGGACCAAAATGTGAAGAATTGAACTAGGGCACCGACGACGCCATCTACCCCGCCAATGGTGAGATTTTATTCAGACTCCAGAATTAATTCATTATGAAGGTCCACCGACGACGCCTTAGAGGCCGCCGATGGCGAGCTCGGCTGTTATGACCAACTAGGCTCTGGATGAGGACAAATTTTGAAGGGATGCTTAAGCAACTCTTAAGAAAGCTCATCCACAACTTTAAAAGAAGATTTTGGCCAATAATTGAGAAGACTCTGGAGGTTTTAGAAGAGGAGAGACTCAAAATTGAAGTGTGAAACAAGTGTAGAGAGTAAAATTTGTGAGGAATTCTTCGAGAGATTATAAGAGTAGAGGGAAAGTGAGAGACTTATTCCTCCTTGCTACTTCGAAGAGGAATTCTGTGTGTTGTAAAGAAATGAAGAGAAGAGGAACTTCAAGGAGTTTTCTTGGGGAGAAATTAGAGATAAATTTATTTATTTTTGTAGTTTTAATAACTTTAATTTTATAAATGAATTCTGAGTTTTGTTGTGTTTTCCCCATGAGATCTGAGTAGTTTTTTCTGTCTTTCTCCTTGTTTTAAAATTTGTGAAATGATGATTTGAATTGGTGAAGCCATGAAAATGTTTAAGAAATTGTGATGATCTTTTTACTTCAATCTAAATTTACTTTCAATATAGCCAAATGATTTGATAAAATATGTTGAGTTTTACAACTAAAGTAAAGATTACATCCAAGATTCAAGGAGGTCAAAGCCCTTGGAAATTGGGTGCAAATAAATAGGGAAATAATATTATCGGGCGTAGAATTGGAGATTTTAGAGTGACAGACTAAAATCCCCAATTCGGTCATATCGTTTGGGTGCTGAAGTGTAGATGTTAGCTTTAAGGTGAGGGGAACGTGGGAGCTCCGAAGTGAGAGCTGGTATCCTCCCAGCCTAGCCACAGATTCAGTAAACAAGTGTAGGATTAGTCAATGTTCTTTATGTCTGGACCAAAGGGTAATGAATATGTATGCTCCTATTTGGCATAATATAATTTGTATTATTTCACTATATCCATTCACTATAATTTCTTGATAAGGAGAAGGATGCTTTCTTATATATTGAATATCACATTTGAACCTTCATTAGTATCATTAGTTATTTAATAGTTATTAAAATTACATATTTATTTCAATTGTCTATTAGTGACAGATAAGCAAATTGAACTTCGTTGTTGTGATTAAAGTATTGCTTTTCTAAAATCTTAGTTTGTAGTTCTAATCTTACTCCCTGTGGGGATAGATATCCATGACTCAATTAGAGCCCTGTTACTTGAGCGATACATATACTTACATTGATAAGTGTGAATTTATAATTATTGAATATTTATTACGTCCATATTTATCGAATCTATAACTATTATTAAGTTTCGGTACAGTTGCTGAGGAATTAAATCTTTTAGCAATATTATTAAATACTTATATTTTTAAGCATATATAAAGTCACAGTCATAGCCATCACTTCGATGGGTAGGGTTGTTATGTATGATCTGCTAGCTGTTGGCTCTGGGTTCATAAAAATATTTACATCTCAAAAAAGGCATCATATAGTAGGCTTAGTAGGCTTAATTACTTGTAGGCTTTATGTGTAGTTTAAAAGGGTCATTTTAGGTATGCATTTAACTCTCAAATTCTCCTAGCTCTACAGTTCGATGTAGAAAGTTTACATGAGGTCAATGTTGCTCCTTTTCTCCCATTAGAACTTAAGACTTAGCCTTAGGTTTTTCTTAGAGGCTTTTCAAGAGGACTAGTGATTGCTTCAAAATCCTAAACTTAGCCTTCGGTTTATCTTAGAAAACTCTTGATGATGATCACAAAATATTGTCTTCAAGAATTTTAATGTTTAGGACTTTTAAGATCAGACAAAGGAGTATCAAATGGGAAAATATCAAGTTTGGAACATTTATTATAGAACTTAAAGGGAGAAAATTAGGGGATGTCATAGATCCAGAGGAAAACCTCGGTGACTTCCTAAGTTATATTATGTTTTGGCTTCAATTTCAAGGAAATGTTATTATATGCTTCATCCTACCAATTTTATTATTTATGACTTACACTTGCATGACACGGTCATACAAATAGCCTAGAATATATGAGGGTTTATGTTATAACGAACGACAACCTCAGAGCTTAAAACGAGTTAGGACATAAATTGCATAATATTGTTGTGCAAAGGCCTAAGGATAAAGTGAGGATTTATGTCGTACTAGATGAGCTACCTCGAAGTCCTATGGTTTGACATCAAATTCCAATGAAAGATTTACTGTTGTAGATCTGTTTCCTCTCTTGACGTTGTTCATATGTACCTTCAGGTCATGTTGCCCATAAAGTTAGCTCCAAGCTCCTCGTTGAAGTGACACCTTCAGGTTAGAACTTTATGTTTTATGTTTTTCTTTCAATCATTATTAAGCCAATTAATTAATAGGTATGTGTTTGGGTTTTATAGTGATCCACCTTAAGTAAACTGGCTACTGTTCTCTACCTTAAAAGTCTTGCAACTACCAAAGAAAAAGAAAAGGGGCAGTAAAGGAAAATGTTGTAAGGAAACTACTTTAAAGTAAATAAACAAAATTACAGTGCATAAAATGTAAATGCGCACCTGGGCCTCTGCTACCGCTACATGATTAGTATCATAATGCATAATATGATTTGCAAGAATTTAAATAAATTACAGGAAAGTAAACAAGAACGTCTGGTTTGGAAAAAGTCAGAAAGATGAGTCATAGTAAACACGAACAAGTAAAAGAACTCCTATAGTCACATATGGAAGATCAGAGCAAAGTGTAAACACTGGTAATGGTGACAGCTCAGAGCTTGACTATGTGCTTCCCGACCTTAAGTAAGAGCTACCAACCTGATAATCTATGGAGGGCAATCATAACCTCGATCCAAGTGATTAAATGTAGACCTTTATAATTTTCCATTTCAAATTTAATTTTCATGCATATAAAATTTACTTTATCATGCAAAAAAAATTTCATTTTTGTAAATGCTTTGCAAAGTAGTGTAGTCCACTTGTTAATTACTTCAATCGAGCTGGACTACAGGCAACCTAAAAATATCGGGGGCAATCAAATATTATCATCGATCCTTTCCCTCTCCTTTTATTAAAGGTCCTCAAGGCAGGAGATACTGCTATAAAATGGCATGTTGTATCCCTTGTTTAACACACATTAGCATTATTCTAATCGCCCTAGCTGATATACCAAAAGTATATGCATTTTTAGACCCATATTTTATACTCATTTTTGGTGATATTGCACTTTAACGGAAGGTATTTTTCATGTTTTCTTGTAGGTTGTTAATTTTTAGGACATGGAGCAAAAAGAAAGCAAAAAGGAGGATTCAAAATAGAGAATATGAAAATTTGTTCAGCGCTGACGGTGCCGTTTGATCGACAGCAATGAATTAAAAAGAAGAGCACTGGCGCCGACGACGCCAGAATGGGCGCCGACGACGCGAGTGTCAGTGAAGACCCTGTTCCTAAGAAATTCAATGAATTTGGACGCTGTTCAAAGAATTTTTGGATGTGATTATTGGAGAACCGACTCTAGGCTTTATTTGGGACCGATATTGATAAAAAATGTAACTCTTCCTAACTTCTCATCGCCCAAAAT
This sequence comes from Phalaenopsis aphrodite, assembly GCA_003013225.1. NCBI lineage: Eukaryota > Viridiplantae > Streptophyta > Magnoliopsida > Asparagales > Orchidaceae > Phalaenopsis > Phalaenopsis aphrodite. The sequence continues at coordinate 445,642 of NEWO01000210.1, forward strand.
TTAACCTCCTATGCACCACACACTCTTCCATTTCATTCCACAACCATTTAGAGTCCATCATTCTTATAATTTAGAGTTTTTGTGGTGAGATTAAGTGTGAATTCTTCTCTAAGAGTTGTTGGAGAAGAAGAAAAGTGAGAGATTTCTTCTTCCCACATTTTTTAGGAGAGGCTACAAGGGATTTGCTTTGAGAAAGAGTTTCAGATAAGTGTTGTTTGTTTAATAGTGTTGTATGAACATTATTTTATATATGAAAATTATGTTTTGTTGTATCTTTCTCATTAAGTCTGAGTAGTTTCCTTTATCTTTCTCCATACTCTGAGATATGGTGAAATGAAGAAATAATAAGGATGTGCTAATGTTAAAATATAAAATAAATTGCTATGCTTTTTCAACTCCGAACTTAATTTACTTTTTGATCTGATCAATTAAATTGTTAAAATTTGTTGTGAAACATATGATCTGAGAAATGGAGTATGAGTTCTATAACAAAGTGAGGATCAATTTTTATTCCATGAAAGAAAATTTTGTTCATGAAATTAAGTGAAAATAAATAGTTAAATAGACATTGTTGAGTGTATAATTGGAGATTTTAGGGTGACACACTAAAAATCCTCAATTCAGTCTTAGGGTTTAAGAACTAAAGTGAGATTTAGCTTTCAAGGGAAGGGAAGTGGGAGCTCTGTAGTGGGAGTCAGTATCCTCCTAGTCTGGCCATAGATTTAGGGATTATACATGAGATTAGCCAATGATTTTCTATAAACTGTATCAGGGTAGAAAATTAAAACTGATTCTATTTGGCACAATACATATTCTAACATTTTATCTCATCTCATTTTACCAAAATCTCATTGTACTGCGAAAGATGTTTTTTCACATAAGAAATCTTCATCACATAAACATAGTTTAATAGTTTAATAGTTTAGTAATTATTGTTTAAACTTTGCACTTCACTTATGCTAGTAGTTAAATAATTTAGTTCTGATAATATCTCAACATTCAAAATTAGCGACATTACTTTCGTTTTATTTTCTGTGAATTTTGTAGTTAATTTATCATTTCAAATTTAAACCTTCCCTTTCGATATTTGGGGCTTAAATAGAAAGTTTTTTATTACTTGATAACGATACGTATACTTGCATAAAATCCCAACATTAATTGCTTAAATTTCTTAATTATATATAGAGCATCAAGTTTTTGGTGTCGTTGCATAGCGAAGTAAACTTTATAATTTTTACACAACTATATTTCCTCGAGATTAAGTTTTTGGCGTAGTTACATAGCAGAGTCAACTTTATAATTTTTACTCAACTATATTTCCTCTAGATCAATAACCACCCAGACCTCAGACTTACACAAGACCGATGATCCAAATGTAGCAGAAACAAATATCCCCAATTGCTCATAAGGATTTAAATACCTTAGGGAAGACTGAAATCTTTGATCATTGGTTCAATTAATATAGGATAAGTAGTGTAGGACATTTTTTTTCGATTTAAGTGAATTATCGGGTCCCAAAGCATAACTTGTTGGGTCCCTAAAATTTTTAATGGATGATTTTCTTGCTCAAAGAATAACAAGTTTAGTTGTCCTTCAAAATATCCTAAGGATTATAAAAGTGTTTGGGTCATAACCCTAAACAACTTTTAGGACTCTTTGAACCGCTTTGAGTTCATTTGAGCTTATTATATTGTTTAATTAATCATTTGAAGTTAAATTTAGATTCAACGGATTAATCTATCCTGTGCTCAATGTTCCTTAATATTTTATTTATCCCATGAGTGGGGTACTCAGACATTCACTTGATGTTTTATTTAAGGGTTATGTGGGTGACTGCCTTTAAAGGCAAGCTTAAATCATTAAGGATCTTCAACTTATAATTAAATTCAGCCTGGTAGTGCTTTAAAGATATTCATGATTAATTATATTTCTATTTTCTAATCCTTATTAGAAAAAGTTAAATCAAGCCTAGCTCACTACTGAGCCCTTATGTCAAATTTTTAAGGTAAATTTGCAATAGTCAAAATGTTGAATTATATGTACTTAATTCTTATTAAAAGATCATCTTTATCGTCTAGTTACCCATTAAGGTGCTTTAAATATGTATGTTATCATCTTCCTAACTCAAGCCCACTACCTTAGCATCATCCAATTAGGTTATCTTCCAAGTCACAATAATTTAGGAAAATTACAATTTTGTCCTTGTTATAGAAAGGTGACCAGTTGGTTTCTATCTCTTAACCCTTATGTTTCAATCATCCAAAAGGGTTCAACATGATCAATATTACCAATTTATCATTTGACTTAACCTAAAGTTTAATTAGGGCATCAAAATTCTATAATTACCATTTTGCCCCTATGGCTTTCCACTTTATAAATAAAAAAATTCAACTCAAATGACTTTGAAATTTTCATGGTACCCCACTCATGGGTCAATTAAAATATTTGAAGTAAAATTATATATTTTTTATTTTTATTTAATATGGATAATTATTTTTATTCAAAGATAGTGATTTTTAATGTTAATTCATTTAATTAATTAAGGTAAAGTTTTTGTCTTTAGGAAAAATATTAGAGGGTCACCTAGGTCTGAGGACCACTTGGACCAAATTTTATGATTTTTTAGTTATATTTTAATTATTGTAATTATTTATTGCTTTTAATTATTAATTAAATATAAAATATGATTTAATTTAATTTTTTTTAAATTTTTCTCTAGTTTCTCTAAGCTCAAAGAACTCAAAGAAGCAAAATTTCAATTTTATGACTTCTATTTTATTTTTTCTAATTATTTTAATGAAAAATTAAAAAAATATATTTTTAGCATTTAAAAATACATAACTACATTAGAAACATTAGGAAAAATATTTTAAAAGGTTTCAAGTGATCAAAGAACAATTTGAAATATTTTGGTACATTTAAATATTTTTGTAAATTTTAATTATTTTTAAATTAAAAATTTGCTCAAAAGCCCCTGGTCATAAGGATCACTCCAAGTGATTAAAGAACAATTTGAAACATTTTGATCCCAAACCATTTTTCATAATTTTCCTAATTATATTTTATTTATTATAATTATTTTAGTACAAAGATCACATTTATCTTGAAAAATAAGTTTGATATGAAATACATTTAGAGAGACTTAAAATTATCATTATCTTTATATGAATCAATTTTTATGAGTTTTTTAAACTATATTTTATTTATTTTTTTTCTTGGGTTTTATTGACTTAATTACCTAACATAATACTCATAATTATGTAAACTCATTTTATATTTTTCCTAGGTCCTTTAAGCACAAGGAACCTACAAATTAAATCTCATGTTGTTCTGATTTATATTTTAATTTATACAATTATTTTAATTAAAAATAGGCAACTAGCCTTAAAAATTGGGGGTTTTATAGTTAGGGGGTGTTCTCTGATATTAGAAAGATCAAAGAACACTCATAATCACATGAGAAACAAACCCTCCAAATTTTAAGTCATGGTGATTCATATTTAAGTAATTATAATAAATATATGCTATGGTGTATTTAAAAAATTAATAATAAAATACATGATAAATAATTTGTATTTTTCATTCATAATTTTTTTCTCCATTCATTGAGCAGCTAAGTATTTTTATTTTATTTTTCTAAATTTTCTACACTATGTTATGAATTTTTGAAGTTTTAATATTAATTAAATAAAAAATACCCTATTTATCTACTTATCCACGTGGCACTGACTCGATACTTTACAGCTCCGAAGGCCCATGTGGTGCTCTCCCATTTGACACAGCCTTCCGCGTTAGCGCTGGCTTGGCCCGCGCTTTATGTCCCGAGCTCTCGTCCGTCGCCATCTCGTCCACTAATTCAATACAAGCGCGAATGGATGACATTCGTTCATTGTCTTTATTTGTTCTAAGTCGAGAACCATATGTACTAAAATGCTCTGATCTCACTTGATTCTCAACCAAATCACTCCCAGTTTGTTCCTACAGGTGCATCTAACCAAGAAGAACATATCTATACAATCGATCATGCATGGAATTAAAACTTTCTTCATAAAAGCCCGAGTCAAGCTCAAATGTAGAAAAAAATGATGTATACTTTAGCCCAAGAGGTGAGGCCTCTATAAGTGTGTTCTGAAGCTTCGTTGTGAGTCCATGAACGTCCTCTAAGCATTAGTTTGAGTAGAGGTTGAGTCTGCGCAAGAGTTCAATCAGAGGGTGGTATGGCCTTGGTTAAAGTATGGTGCAGAGGGCTCAAAAGATGGGGCTTTCAATAGAGAACTTATCCTTGTTCTGGTGAAGCTCAAGTGCAAGTCAATTTAAAGTTTGGTGGAGGTTTATGGACTTACAAAAAAAACCTTTGGATTTTGAGCTCAAAAATCCAACAAGATAGTGGCTATGGGCGGCTGAGGACAGTGGGATCAATCTCAAGAAGGTTTGAAGAAGCTATGGAGGGATTGTGATAGATTCTTCTTAAGGAAATGGATGATCTTTTATCTTGGCTGGGAGGGGTGCTCAATTTATAGAGGGATCCATGGCTGCCATCAGAGGAAAATCAAGATGGCAGAGAAGACTCTTATATGGAGGGATAAACAATGCAATTGGCCAATGTCGTTGATTCATCTCAGAGAGTCTCAATTTTGGGTTTGAGCCATTTGGGACCTCTCGAGCATGGTGTTTTCCATTGACTAGGCTGGTCGTCCAAGTTTGAGCTTGTGACTAGTTCGGTCAGGGGAGCCAAGGGAATTTAATTGTGAAGGTTTGGGGGCCTTCGGAAGGCTGGTGGGAAGGATTCCCTTGGTTTAGCCAATTTTGAGAAGAAATCCCCTAATTCAATGGATGCTTGGTCAATGACACCACTAAGGTGTGCTAGGTGGATTTAGGCTAGTTCTTATGGTCCAAATGGCAGTTGTGGTGACCAAGGTTGGGCAAAACCCAATGCCTTGAAGCGAATTTAGGGTTTAGGTTCAAGACCATGGCTTAGGCTTGGACTTAGGTTTGGGCTTGGCTAGAGTTTGGATTTATCTCAATTAAAGGTTCAATTTGATGTAGATTATTATCATGAGGCTTTTGGAAATCAATTGGATGGAAATTGAGAGGCGATGGAGTTTAATTGTGAAGGAATTTAGATTTTTGAGCCAAATTATGTATTTTTATTTGAATTGGTTTTAGGTTAAGTTTGACTTTGGATCTAGGCCAATTTAGGGTTCAATTTTGTTTAGGAGAGTGTTATGAATAGTTTAGGATTCAAAATTAGGGAAATTGGAATGGTTATGGGGTTCAATTTAATGGAATTTTGATGGTATGGTCAAATTGAGGATTTTTGCCCAAAAATTGAAATTAGGGAATGGAGGTTGGTTCTATTGGGCTCCAAATTGGTGTAGATTGGGGTTGGATATGTTGATGTTCAATTTGGGTTTGAAATTGGGTGAAATTGAAATGGATTTGGGGAAAATTGGAATGAATTTGGGGAGTTTGGGCTTTTAGGGGCAAAATTGGTCAACATGGTCAAATTGGGCCCAACTGGTGGTTAGGATTGATTTTGGTGACATTTAGAATGAATTTGGAAATTTTGGAGATTTTTAGGGCATTATGAGTTATTTTGGGAATTTAGAGAATTTTGGGGTGTTTTGAGCAATTTGAGTGGTTTGAAATGGTATGGGATGATTTTGTAAGAGAATTTGAAATTTTGGTAAATTTTAGGAAAATTATGGTTTGAGGGGCATTTTGGTATCTATGGAAAATTTTGGGGCTAAAAGGCCAAAATTGGAGATTTTTGGTAAAACTACGATTTGATGAGGAAGCTAATCAAAAAGTTACCATTATGGTGTCATGAGACCAAGGTAATCCCTATTTTAGATCCTCCATGTGTTGGTCCTAGCCATCTTAACCAAAGGCTAAGAGTTTGAGGGACCACCCACATGGGTTTCCAAAAGAGTAGGGAATCAGACTAAGCATGCTTGGTTTAGGATTTTATGTTGTGAGTGAAAGTGAGGGATTCAAGTGTGTGTGTGCAAGGCAGACCAAGACCACACCACCTAGGCTAACCCTAAAGCCAGGCAGTCTTATGGGGACTCCTCCTGAGTGCCCCCCCCTCCCCTCATGTTGATCCCATCCTACTAAGTGCTAAAGATTAGAACCAAACATGTGAAACTCCAAGCTATATAAAAGAAGTGTTTAGAGTTTATAATAGAGTGGGGCTTCATCACTAGCCCTCTAGAATAGTCAACATGAAGTCTTATGGCTAGATCCTAGGCTTCTAAAGAAGAAAGACAAGACCTCAACAAAAGTGAGGTCAACAAATGGACCCCAAATAGGTGTGTTGTGTTAAAGGGCACACGACACGTATTGGCGCTGACCGAAGATCAACAAAATCAACACAACTGCTTTATCCAACATGCTAAGAGCAGAACAAAGAAAGACTGAAGAAGTCTTCTGTTGTGGAGTATGAGATGAATCTTCGCCCAAAATCGAAGATTTCAGAACTCTTTTCTGGATTAGCAAGTGTACCTTTAAATCATCAAACTAAAAAGTGGAGTTTATATTATGTAGTTATTTTGTGTTCATTAAAAGTGGATTTTAGAGAGAGAATAGGATGCCTTAGTCCATTTAATATTAAATTTTATTCTTCTAACTAAATGGGATTTTTGCACTAAAATATTTATAACAAATAAAATATAATTCATAAAATTATGGAAAGTAGTTTGGATTGTCCCTTGAGATTAGAGGAATCTAAGAAAAATAAAATTGATGTTAAAATAAAAAGTTCATTTTTGAGCTATTTTTCAATTTAAAAATAATTAAGAACAATTAAAAAATAATTAAAAACAATTAAAAAATAATTAAAAATCATGAAATAAAAAAATTCACCAAAATATCACATATTGTTCCCTCATCACTTGGGCCACTTCAAATATTTTTTTCTAATTTTCTTAATATATTTATATATTTTTGAATACTTAAAATGTATTTTTCTTTAATTTTGAATTAAAATAATTACATTAAAAAAATAAAAAACACAAAAACACAAAATTTGTTCCTCTGAGTTCTCTGAACCTAGAGGAACTAAAGAAAAATATAAAAATTAATTATTAAGATTAAATTATATTTCTATTTAATTAACCAACAAAATCAGCAAATTATTATAATAATTAAAATAAAAATTAACTAATTATGAAAATTGTTCCCAGAAGTCCTCTAATATAGGTGAACCTCAAATAATTTTCTTAAGGATAGAGGATTTGTTTTGGTTAACTAAATGAATTAATATTGAAAATACCTATTTTTGAGCTAAAATAATTATTAAAAAATAAATAAAAATCATAAAAATACAAGTATTCCTCTGATATTTTGAGTGGGTTATCAAGAAGGTTTTAAATTCATTTAAGGAATTATGAAGTGGAAAGCCCTAAGGGCAAAATGAAAATTATTGAATTTGAAGCTTCAATTAAAATTTAGGTTAAAGCAAATGGTAAATGGGTAATATCGATCATGATGAACTCTTTTAGATGTTTGAGGCATAAGGGTTTAAGAAGTAGAAACCAACTCATCACTTCTCCTACAACATAGGTAAAATTGTAATTTTCCTAAATTATTGTGACTTGGATGTTGATCTAGTTGGATGATCCCAAGGCAGTGGGCTTGAGCTAAAAAGATGATAACTTACTCATTTGAAGCCTAATTGATGATTAGATGATAAGCACCTAATCAAAATCTAATAAGCACGGTCTTTCAATAAGAATTAAATCGATTTAATCCGAAATTTTTTTTACTACAAGTTTATCCATAAAAAAAAACTTAAGGGCTTGGTAGTGAATTAGGTCTGGTCTGAATTTCCTTAATGAGGTTTAGAGAAAGAAAACATAACCAATCATGAGTACCTTTAAAACACTACAAACCTAGCTTTAATTATGAGCACAAAGGCCTTAATAATTCAACTTGCCTTTAAGGGTATCCACTCATATAATTCTTAAATAGAACATCAAGTGAATCTCTAATTACCCGGCTCATGAGATAATTAAATCATCAACATTCATTGAGCATAGGATAAATTAGTCACTTTTAAATCTGAATTTAGCTTTGAATGATTAATTTAACAACATAATTAGTTTAAATGAACTCAAAATGATTTAGAAGACTTGAAAGGTTATTTAGTGTTATGCCCCGGACACTTTTACAATCGTTTGGATATTTTGAAGGAAAATTAAACTTATTATGCTTTGTTCAAGAAAATCATCCTTAAAACTTTTAGGGACATACCAAGTTGTGATTTGGGACCAATTAATTTGCACAAATCAATAAAAATGCCCTACACTACTTATCCTACATTTATGAACCAATACTCAAGGATTTAGGTCTTCTCTAAGGTATTTAAATCCTTGTGAGCAAATGGAGATATTTCTTTTTCCACATATGGATCATTGTGCTTGTGTAAGTCTAATGTCTAGGTGGCTAGTTGATACATCAAAATAATATGTTGATTTAATTATACATTTTATTCTTATTTTTTTGTGATATTGCACTTTAAAGAAGGGTATTTGCATGTTTTTATTACAAGTATATCAATTTTAGGTATTTGGAGCAAACATAGCAAAAAGGACGAAATTCGGAGCCAAAACAACAAATGGGATTCTGGCACTTGAAGCACCAATTGACAGAGAGTTGGCGTCTAAAGTGCTAGAATTGGCACCTGAAGCGCCATTTGATAGAGAGCAATGCGGTCTTAAGCAAGTTGATGCCTGAAGCACCAGAACCAGCACTTAAAGCGCCAAAGATGAATTTTTGCAAATTAAGGCTGTTCAAAATGAATTTTGCGCAAATTTGGAAATGTACACTTGTTCTAAACACCCCATGGAGTGATTCAATGTATTTAGACACTTTGGAAGGTTCTTATATGAAGGGATATGTCTCTTGAATCAAAAGACGTGTCTATTGAATTCAAAAGGGTTGACTTTTGGATATAATTTTGGAGGAAATTTTGAATTCTTTTTGGAGGGAGAAAGCCTCTAAAAAATAGAGGAAAGTCTAGGGCTTGAATAGAGTTTTAAAGGGGTGGAAAGAAGAGTTTGAAGAGCAAGAGTGGTGTGAGATTGAGAGAGAAAGAAAGTCAAGGGCTTGAAGATTTTCTTCAAGGATTGTAGAAGGAGAGGAAAGGTGAGAGATTTATTAGTCATTACACTTATAAGAGAGAATTGAGAGTACTTGTAAAGAGGAAAAGTGTTTGAAGAGAACTTCTAGGGATTTGTTTAGGAAGGATTGTGAGATAAGTTGTGTTCTTTTATTATTTTGTTTTGTAAACTTGTTTTGTAAATGAAATCCGTGTTTTTTCATATACTTCTTATGAATTTTGAGTGGTCTTCTTTATCCTTCTCCCTACTTTGAGATATGGTTTTGTGAAGAATTGATTTTATTTTATATGGTTTTAAATGTCTATAATTTGTGATGATTTGAACTCAGATCTTCATTTATTTTTTGATCTAACCAATTAAAATGTTAAAATGTGTTGAGAAACATATGTTCCAAAAGGGCTATGATTTCTATGATATGGGGATAATCACATTTGATTCTATGGGAGAGGATGTCATCCATGGGGTGAAGTGCAAATAAATTGGAAAATATACTTTGTTGGATGCAGAATTGGAGATTTTAAGATGACAGATTAAAATCCTCAAATTAATCCAGTTGATTGAAAATTAATCTGAGATTGTTAGACCTCAGGTGAGGGAGTAGCGGGAGCTCTGAAGTGGTAGCTGGTATCCTCCTAGCCTGACCACAAAATTAGGGACCAAACTTTGGATTAGTCAAAGTTCTTTATTTACTCACAGGAGGGTAAAGAATATGATTGCTCCTATTTGGCACAAAATAATTTTTTATATTTTCAAATGATTTTAATTTTATCACAATATATACACTTATTGTAAATGGGAAGGATGCTTTCATAAATTTGAACTTTTCACCGCAAAAAAATTATTTAATTTTTCTAAATTTAACTTTTGAAAGTTTAGCGATTAATTTAATTAACTTAGTATTTTAACTACATTTTATTTAACATTCACTCATTTACTTTATATTCAAATTTCGTACTTCACTTTTATAGTTTAAAATTATAATTTACATTATAATCTTAAGAATTTACTTATAAGCATTTTCACCTCCCTGTGGGATCGATATCTAGGACTCCATTAAAGCACTTTATTACTTGAGTGTTACGTACACCTACGTTATTTTTAGGGGGATTTGGTAATTTAAAGATTTTTAAAAAACAAAACTATTTTCATTAAAGTTATTTTTGTTGGGATTAAATTACATATTTACTGTTATATCTATCATGTGTATTTTGTAATATTAAAAATAATTACACAATTAACACACTAAATATACCCCGCATCACTAGGGCGATGACTATAATGCTAATGTGTGCTAAGTGAGGGATATGAAGTGTGATTTAGAATAATATCTCCTACCTTAATGATTGATCCCGAAATTGCTTATATGCAAAAGTATAACAATAATTATGATTATATTTTTCACTTATATTTTCTTATTTTGCAATAAAACTAAAAACTTGATCTGGAAGAAAAATAAGAATTTAACTTTTAATTTATATATATTCAGATACTACGCAAGTATACGTATTATTATAAAGTAATATAGGACTTTTTGATTAAGACATGAATATCGAACCCATAGGGAAGATATGCAGTATGCACTTTTTGAAAAATTTTCTAATTTTAAAAAGATAATTATTTAAACTAAAGTCGTTTTCGCAGTAAAGAAAGTTTTAATATTTTTGGCAATTTTAATATTTTGACAAAAACAGAACAAAATTAAAATGATAACTTGGGTTTTTGTAGAAGAAAAGCACTAAATATGAAATAATCTTTCTCCTTATCATGAATCAGTAATAAGTATAGGAATTATGTTGTAAAAGTAGCATATTGTTTTGTGTCAAATCAGAGCAATAATACACTTTACCCTTACTAGAGATGTTATATAGAACATTGACTAATTTAAAGTTTGAATAGTTCTGAAGACCGGCTAGGTAGGGAAGATACTATCTCTCACTCTAGAGTTCCCTCGATTCCCTCCACCTGAAGGCTAACATCTCGTATCAGAACCTAAAACAGTAAACCAGGTTGGGGGCTTTAACCTGTCACTTTAAAATCCTCTAACAATACACCCTTCAATGAATATTTTCCTATTTATTTACACTCAATCATATGAACTACATTATCATTCATACAACCTCACGTGATTCTTTCCAATTGTTCACCGAGACAATATCAGTCTAGTTCTTACATGTTTTCATAACAAATTTTAACAGCTGAATTGACCAAGTCAAGAAGTAAATGAGGTACATGGATTTAAATAATCACAACTTCTTCCAACATTAAAGATCAATACTCTCCACAACTTCCATCCAACATTTAATAACTCATCATTTTAAGAAGAAAGATAAAGAAAACAACTCAAAATCCATAGAGAAAAAAAAACCACACTTTAGTCAAAAAGTAGAAATCATTGTCAAACCAACAACAAGTCTCAATTAAAACTAAAAGTAGTCTAAAATAAAATATAAAAACTTATCTCAAGTCCTTCACCAAACTCTTGAAGTCTTTTTGAATCTCTTCTCTTTTACAACACTCTTAATATAAAACTAAAATAAAAAGGATAAATATGTGGTGCCTGAAAATTTCTCCAACTAACTCCCAAATTTTAGAACTTTCAAAACTTTCCCAGTACTTTCAGGACCCCTTTTAAAATCTCAATCTTTCTTCTTTAGTAATTCTCCAAAAGTTTCCTTGGTATCCTTCAAAATGTGTCTTGATTCGATGTATTTCCCCAATCGATGCATCCTTTCGCAATAATTTTCGTCCATGGTGGTTGTAACCACCTATTAAGCCAAGAGGTGCATGAAAAACCTTTTCAAAATTCATAAAAGCTGAATTTTCTCATCCAATAACTGCCACTGGGGCTTAAGCGGGGGGCCTCTGGCACTTAGGCGCGACCTTCTCTGTTTAACCGGCGCTTAAGCGCCTGATTTGCCTCTTAGGCGTCAAAACAGGTTTGCACATTTTTCACCTATTTGCTCCAAATTTGATCGTTTTTCACTCTTGTAAGCATTTTTCATCTTTTTACATGTACTTGAAAGAAAAACACAAAAATACCTTCTATTAAAGCGCAATATCTCAAAAATAGGTATAAAAATGTGTCTAAAAATACTATATATTTTAGTCATATCAAGGATCTTCAAAGAGGAGAGAGTATATGATTAAATTTATTATTCGTTGATTGTTGATAAGATTGTTTCCCCCGATACTCTTAGGTTGTCAGTAGTCCTAGCTTGATTAGAGTAAGTAACTTGTGGACTTACTAGTTTGCAAAAATATTTAAAAAAACAATCATTTTCACAACATAACTACCTTTTCTGCTAAAGAAAATTCTACATTCATCAAAACAAAATTAAAAAAGAAAACTAATGAAGTACACGATTAATCACTTGGATCGAGGTTAGGAACTGCCCTCTATAGTTTTTAGGTAGGAACCTCTTACTCAAGATTGGGAATCACATAGTCCAGCTCTGTGCCCTTGCCTTTACCAATGTCTTATAATAGTCCTGGTCTTTCATATGTGACTACGAGTTTTATTTTACTTGTGTTTTCTTATGACTTGTTTTTTTGACTTTTCATATTGAACGTTCTTGTTTTATATTCCCATAATTTATTTAAATTCCCTGCAAATTATATTATGTTTTATGATACTAACCATGCAGCGGCAGTAGAGACCCAGGAAAGCATTTACATTTTATGTACTGCTATTCTTTTATTTATCATACAACATTTTCTACGTGCATTTATTTGTTTTATTTGCAAAACTAAACCAAAAATGAAACTAACAAAAACATTTTTTTAAAAATTTAATCTACGCTTTCAAAACAAGGAACGAACATAATAATTTTCTTTTAGGTTTATGAGAAATTCTCAGATGAGGTAACCTATGGTTGCTAACTGGAGTTCTCCACTTTAAATGAGCTTGATAACTTGTTTAAACTATGTAAACTTAAGAGAAAATAATGGTAACGGGATGATGGAACCATGGGAACTTAATCAGTGTCGCTTAAAATAAATTAAAATCCTCCCAAAAATTTTTAAACAACAACAACAACAACAAAAAACCTGATATATATACCTAAAACCCAGCACCTGGAGCTGTTACTTCAATGAAGAGCTTGGAGCAAACTCTATGGGCAGCATGACAAGGACATACATAAGAACATCTTCGAGAGAGCAAATGAAATCATCATCATCAAACCTTTCCTTAAAATTATATAAGAAGTCATAGTATTTCAAGGTAGCTCGACTAGTACGACATAAATCTTCAACTTATCTTTATGCCTTTGCATAGCCATGTTGAGCATTTAAGCCCAAACTCGCTTTAGGCTCTGAGATTGTCGTTCGTTACGACATAAACTCTACTATCTTTCAGGCTATTTTTATGATAATGTTATGCAAGTGTAAGCTCTAAATAATAAAATTAGTAGAATGAAACAACTAATAATATTTTCTCAAAGTCAAAACCAAACCATAGGATGGCTTGGGAAGTCACCAAGGTTCTCCTCAGGATTCGTGACAACCCCTAGTTTTCTTCCTTCATATTCTGAGAATAATTGTTCCTATTTTGAACCATTCCTCATTTCAAATTTCCTACGTCCGACCTTGAAATCCTAAACTTTGAGACTCTTGAAGAAAAATACCTTTGATCTAAATTGAAAGTTTTCTTGAATGCATTTAAGCTGTAATTAACTATAAGGATTTGCCCTTATATGGAGCTTTAAGAACCCAAGTAATATAAACACTATCTAATCTTTTCTATTAGTTAGAGAAACTTGTCAGTCATCATAAAGGTTTTGCAGACCAAACATATGTCATATATTCATTAGTTTATTTAATTGAGCCCCACTATCTAGCAATGTGTTTTTTCTTCGGGTTAGGTGCATGGCTAGTCGTATTGCACTTGTTTATTTAAACTACTAATTGAATGAGATCTTGTTAGTCTCATTTTTCAAAATTAAACTATTATTTTCAAAATAAAATACTATTTTAAAAAATTAGATATATATTTTAAATTAAAGCAACGAACAACTTCCCATGTTGGCGGCCGACAGTCTCTATGAAGCCACCCTCCTTCATTTAAAACATCTCTTCAGAGCAGTTTGTATGTGTGTCTAAGGACCTTACTTTATCTCTCGTGGGAGCTTCACTTCAATCGCAAGGAGCTTGCTGTCTTGATCAACCTAAGAGGAAGACTTCACCATGAACTTCATAACCTGAATACCTTTTGTTTTGGTATCCTCACCAACTTGGCTTACTTGGAAAGGCGAGCCTCTCCATGACGACTAATGACAAAGACAAAGGGATCTCAACTAAGATAATAGAACAAGTAAGCTATGCTTTTTCTTCATTTCTTCCACATCTATATAAGTTATAACAAGGAATTCTAAAAGAGTTCAATTATTGTGCATTTAACAATTATAAATAGCATCAGCTTTTTGAAGAAGAAGATTCTCTTATATTTATCACAATTATCATTATCAAGAAGCAAGAGAATTATAGAACATAAAGACGTACATCAAAAATGTGTCAGCATGAATCTCAAAGAAGTCCAACAACTAACAGAGAAGATGTCACGACGAGTTAAGACCCACTAGGAGCAATTCAAGAGCCTACATTTATTCTCTTAGCTTCTACTAGTAAAGATAAATCTACCTTATGAAGGACGAATGCCAACAGTCATCCAAAAGGATCACCAGGATGGACCTCGCACGGACAATCTGACAGAAATTGTCACCCAGGTCAGGGGAATGACAAAAGTCGCCTTAATCTTAGACACGCAGTCGACACCTCCTGATCAACCCATAGGTCATGGCCTTCCGAATCATAAGTCGATTAGGTGCAATTTTAGGCTTTCGACCTTTCGATTATGTATATTCAAAAATACCCCCTTTTGTACTTACTTTATTAAGGGTACAAATATAACCTTACGGTCTCTATTTATATAAATAGGGGCTCATTTCATGAATAAAATGTTATCCATCTTTATCATTTATTAAAGTGTTTTCTTTGCTTTATTTATCTTTTCGCTTTATGTGTTAGGTGTGTCTCTCAGACATATTTGGATTCAACAATATCATTTGATCATCATGTTGATTGGAATGAAATGGCTTAAACATTTATATTTTATTTTATGTCCCTATTGTAATATAAATATTCAGGACAGTGCCTTCCCACACCCGAGTCTAAGGGTCTGTTTAGGGAAGCTACAACTTATCTAGCTTATGCTAATAAGCAACTTATCTGAATATGTTGCTGGTTGTTTAGTTTATGCGTTTGGAGAACAACTGATTTGTAGTTGTTTCTGAATAAATTATCATTTTGCTCATGATCTGAATAAGCTATCTAGTACTCACAAACATATAGGTTATAAAATAAACAAGAGATCGATAGAAGAACCCGTATGGTCCTTACTCACAGAATTTACATAGAGTTCTCTAAGCACCTTAACTTCAGGTTATTTATCTAGTAATCGAAGACAATCGTCAATTGATGTGTCCTATGAGGCCCAAGCATAACTGTACAGGAGTATCAATAGTTTGTTTCTGTTTTCGGTCAATTGTAATAAAAAGTTGATAATGTGTGTCACAGCTTAACCATATAAACAACCATAAAGCCTCCTTTGTGTTTTAATTTATTGAGAAGGTTGCCTATTTATAACTGTCAATATATTTGGATCATAATAAAAATTACTGCTTTTGAATGAAGAAATATGCTCAATTCTAAAACAAATAATATCATGCTAAAAAGAAATTGGGAGCAAAGAAAAAGATGGCCATAATATCATGCTACATTCATCTCATTCCATTCCTCCTCACTCGCATCGTCATCCTCGCTCGCCTCCTCCTTCTCCTCCTACCCAGCTTCATCACCTCCAACTCAGCTCTTCCTTGCCGCCCCCACCTCTGCTGCTCATCTCTGATCTTCTTCACAAGCATCGCTTCCTCACAAAGGTGCATACGCGTCTCAGACCACTTCTCCCCTGGCCATGAAAAGTCCCTCACAACCGAATCCTAGAACATACCCACGTAATCGTGATGGAGGTAGGGCTCCCTCTCTCTCATCGATTCCTCAGGAAAAAATCTCTACCCCGTGGGTACCAAGCTCTGCTAAAGATGAACAACATACCATCCAACTTTGTACTCTGCCAGATGCCCGACAATGCCCTCAATGGCTGCTCTCTTCATCACGAGCAGAGGATCGGGGTTGTTTGACTGTAAACAATTGCAAGAGAGGCAGCGGGAGAGGCCGGGCCGCTTGGTCTAGCCGGCGGCCGTTTAATAGTAAATGAATTGTTACTGTTTTATAAAATGCAACCGGAACACACTGTTCAAACGGGAGGCAATGTTTTGAAAACGCCGTCAGCAGTTATAAGCTGCCCCAAACGGGGCCTAAACGGTATCATGAGGTTTAGGTCACCAAAAAACTGGAAGAGAAATAAAGCTTTAGCGAATATGGTCATCATAATCCAATCCTAAAATATATTTTAAATGTAAAAAGTATCCTTTTGTTTTCCTTTAATTTATATATAAGTTTTCAATTATAAATGTACAAAATACCTTTTGTAATTCCTATCTTTTCCAATTCCTCTGCCGTGATGTTATAGAAATTTATATAAAGCCGCTTTTAAAACTACATCATTTTTCCGATGTGGGGTGGAGTTGAAATGCGACCGGAGAGCGATGGTTTTGGGCAAAAACGGAAGAGGATCGGGGAGGCAAAATGTGACAGCTGAGGGTTCAATCGCGATGGTTTTGAAACGGAAGAGGGTGCTGGCTGGAAGGAGGGGAATGCGCTGGGAGGGTTAGAGCGATGGTTTTAGGGGAAATTGAAGAAGACGGGAGAGCGGGTTCTTTTTGGGGAAGGGGAAAAGAGGGAGGAAAATATATTCATGCGCTTTTTTTTTTGTTTTGGCAGCATTTTGAAAACAATTCATAAAATAAATGATGCTAAAATCTTCTTTTTACACACACACACAGGGGTGTAAACGAACCGAACACGAACGAACAGAGCTTGTGTTCGTGTTCAGTTCGTTTGAAATTTAGTTTGTTTGAAATAAGCTCGTGTTTGAAATTGTTCGTGAAGTCACTGTTCGTCTTCGTTTCTCAACGGACAAGCCGAACACGAGTCGAACACGAGCTGTTCGCGAACAACAAACCAATTTGACATCCATAATATTAATATATATAAATTAATTATTCAACTTATATTATATAAATATATAATATATATATCAGTATATTACTAATATAGTATATTAATATATTATTATTATTTTTTTACTATATATTGTAATTTATAAAATTTAATTTTTTGAATATCATAAATTTTTTATATATAATTATTTTAAATTATTTTATATTTCGAACAATAACGATTCGAA
>NEWO01000210.1:468002-508847 GCA_003013225.1 Phalaenopsis aphrodite
ATATATATATATACATACATACCTACGTAAATATATATATATACATACATACCTACGTAAATATATATATATACATACATACCTACGTAAATATAAATATATATATTTATGTATATATATATATATATATATATATATATATGTAGGTGTGTATATATTTCTTACTGCCGAACTATCAAAATAGGGAATTCTCTCAATGAGGCCAACGGGATTTGACAGACAAATTGGTGAGTTAAGTTGCAAGTTTCATCGGTTAGTATATCTGTTATTTTGCGACTTCTACTTGGAAGGTAATTGACCAATTTGAATTCACGTGATTCTACCTCTGTGAATTGTAAGCCTTAGGCCAATATCGGTCATGTCATAAAAAAATGATACTAGTGCAAAAGAACTAAACATAGAACGTTTGAAAACAATTATTTCAATTAAGAAAGTTATCCTTAATTCAATAACTATATTGCCAAAATTATCCTGATAAATAGAAGTATCCAACGCTATGTTGTTTCTTGCAGGAAGATCTGAGGACAATGAGATTTTCACTTGCGCGTTTTGTAGAACCACAAGCTTACATCTTCCTGGTTTCCGTCATCATCACTTCATGTTTAACTCCTTCCACATGGGTTTGCCAGTGCATAGTTTATCTACTTTTCTGCTTTTCAATTTTGAGTTGTGTGGTATAATATTTTGTCTGACTAGAATCTGCAGAGTAAAGTTGGGCAAAGCAGTGGGCCGAATCACATGGTGTGTTTTGAACATGTAATGGAGCACCTGGAATGTATCCAAGGCGTGTCCGCCATGTTCGACTGTTTGGTGGTAAAGGAATTGGCCTGCTTGGTGGGAGAAAATGCGACACATGGGGTCTACTCTCATGGAAAGGTAAGGGAAAATGTGATATGTTGGCCAGATTTAAGTTAACATTTACTAATTTCATAGTTTATCTACTAAAAAAAATACAGACTTTATTGAATATTAAATCATGCATTTATAGTGGGGAAATAATAAAAAGGTCGATGAACTTTATAAGATTCTCTACAATTGTAACAAGAAACGCAGCGTGATTATGGTCATGAGGACCCGTAAATGTCAATAGCATCTTGAAACTAAGGAGTATGTGAGCTGACCATAAAAACTGACTTACCATGATCTGTTTCGGTAGTTTGACAACTGTATTATGAGTTTTGATGTGCTTTATATTCTGGCAAATACTGGAACTGATCATGGTGTTACTAGGGGTGTAAATGAGCCGAACACAAAAAAACAGAGCTTGTGTTCTTGTTTGGTTCGTTTAAAGTTTAGTTTGTTTGAAATAAGCTGGAATTGTTCGTGAAGTCACTATTCGTGTTCGTTTCTTAACGAACGAGCCGAACACTAGTTGTTCGCGAACGACGAGCCAATTTGACATCTCTAATATTAATATATAAATAATATATTATTTTAATTATAAAACTTATATTATATAAATATATATTATCTATATTAGTATATTACTAATATAGTATATTAATATATTATTATTATTATTATTAATTTATTATATATTATAATTTATAAAATTTAATTTTTTAAAATATCATAAATTTTTATATATAATTATTTTAATTTATTTTATATTTCGAACAATAATGATTCAAACACGAACGAACGCGTCACTGTTCGTATTTGGTTTGTTTAACTAAGCGAACGAAAAAAATTTGTTTGTGTTCGTCTCGTTTACTTATCAAACGAATCGAATAAGAACTCATTGACGAACCAAACACGAATTATTCGCAAATAACGAGCTTTTTTGACAGCCCTAGGTGTTAACATGAGTGTTGATGTGCTTTACTTTCCGGCAAATGGAGCACTTCGATCTCAGCATCATGGTAATGTTACCAGGACTTGTTCTATAAAGATATTTATATCCAATCAACTCTTCCCATGAAACTTCCCACAGGCTTGTGGTTGTTGTCACATCAAAATTAGAGATCTCGCTCCTTTTAGTTCTTGTTTTTGGAAAATTGAGCCAATGTAATTGCGAAAGAATACACTGTATATACAAGACTTTGAACATAGGACCTTTTGGTTGAAAGAATAAGCTCTCAACAAGTTGACTTGCGTTCAAATCTAGCTATACGAACCACAATGTTAATTTCAATTATTTTACCAAAACACGCTTTTTTCACTCAATATTGTGTATTTGAAGTTATTTGAATCCTATGAATCAAGGATTTGTCATCAACCAATATTTCAATTAAATATTCTTAAAAACCCATATAATGTCGAACCAAATCCTTCAAGTCTCTCAAGATGCACTTTAACTTACATCCATTTCTTATATGCTATGAAAAAAAACTCTCATGTGCTTGTAATTGGGTCTAATAAACTTGCTTAATCCAATGGGGATACCCCATGGCTATTAAAAACTAATCCAAGTCATCTTCATCCAATAATAAAAAGAATAACCCATCAATGCCATTAATATCCGCCTCATTCCATAAATCATTCATTATGAGAGCCATTACTACTTCTGAACCTTTTCACACATTTACAAATTCATATACTACACCCTCTTATAAAATTATACTTCTACTCTTTAAAGGCTAAGCAACACCCTTCAAAGGTCTTAGAGTGATATATATTTTTCTTACCCTGTCAAATGATGGGGCAATGAAACTTTTGCTTCCAGGGAAACCATACGAAAAAAAAAAAATTGCTTACTAACGTTGGGTAAGAGTAGATGATTCTATTTAAATCAATAAAATAATAAAAAAATCCTCCATAGCATGTTGCATATTTGTAAATAAATGAAATAAATGATGATTTTAAACTTCATGTTACCACCAATATTGTATCTTAATTTCTAGCCATGTCTAAATCTAGAGTAGATGCTTCTAGGAATCTAATTAGTGGTATCAACATAACGGTCAACATTGGTCATATAATGCTTAGTAACCATCGTTGTCTAATCTTCCAAAGTGGTGAAAAACTCTTAGTTATTAAGCTCACTGCAATAAGTGCTACCCTTTTAAGCATTATTCCTTATAACTTTCCTCAACAACAAAAGCACCACCAACTAAACATGTAATAATTCAAATACTTAATTTGCTATTCACTCTATATTTAATCTTTATGTTATGAATTCTCAAAAGAGAAGAATCATTGTGTTCTTAAGATATGAGAAAATCTCGCTTTTCATTTGACATATATAGGCAACAAAGATGTTATGATATCTAACAACTTGAATCACTTGATTACTCACAACAATTTTAACACACTTCTTTCTTAAAATTATAATTCTAACTTAATAAGTGTTATATTTGTTTATTGCATGATAATAATATTATCTTGTTCTGTTTATTTTGTACATATAACAATTTCTCAATTTTACATGTGGGTTGGGCTTCTAATAAATAATATCATAAGAAAAACACGTACTGACTTTAAATTGAATACATTCTTTACTCATGGTTTAAGTAGAAGAGAGCTAAATACATATGTTAATCTTCTTAATGTTAAGTGTAAGAAGTATGTAAAAGAGCTAGTTTATTTGTGCATAAATACTAATATAAAGTTTGTTTTTATTGTTTATTTTTATTTTTAAAATTTTTATTTTGTTTAGTGTTGTGCAACAAATTTATAGGGTAATAAGTTGAAAAGAAATAGTCAAAGCACTATAGCAATATACTGTAGTGGTAATACTGTAGCAAAGTTAACGTAGTAGATATTATAGCAGGGTCGAAGTGCTGCTAATCGCATCGGGGTGCTACCATTATAGTGCAGTCACCCGCCCTAAAAATAATGTCCAAAAACAGACAACCAGACACTATGGAGTCTGAACCGTAGTGTCCATTGGTGATCCAAATTTCAGTTTCTTGATGCTACAAATCGACACTGTTCAATTTTTTATGTGTATTAATTCTTCCCATGTGCATTTTAAAAGGGTATTTTTATTCATGTCATCTAAGGGTAGAATCAATGTGCAAGGCCTATGTAAGTGGAATTGAGGTGTAGTTGATACTATTGAAAGGAAATCAAAAAGGGAAGCTGGTTGTAGAAAAAAAATTAGCTTGAACCAAGGAAAAATCCCATCCAAGTGTGTTCTTCCTTTACATTTTTTTTAAAATATTGATTTTCATTCAATGAAATTACTTGTAAATTTTTTTATTAATGTAAAAGAAAGAAGTTCATCATTTCATTGGATTGGTATTATGATTTTTTGTTTATTTCATGTAATTTTCTTTAAGCATTTGAAAGATAAGTTGACGTATTAACCTTACGACTTCATTTTCTTTCTTTTTGGTCATTAGAAAAGTTTGAAAGACTTATGATCTTGGACTATTGACTATAGAATAGAAGATTAAATAGGTTAACCATGAGTTTGTTAGGGGAATAAGAAATTTGTAATTAGGAGATTACAATCACATAAGGAAATCATGAATCCTAGGAGTGTTTAAAAAGTTAAGGAGATTTAACAATAATATAAGTCTCTAATACTTCTTATATCTAGGCATAGAATAAGGAATGAATTATCCATAGTTGTAAAAAAAATTAGAAAAAATTTTGGTAGAAAAGCTATTGAATTGCCACAAGATCTAATTCAATGAAGACTCTTTTCTAGCACAAAAACTTAAAAAATTATTGTGTATTTTGTCTAATATAAGTTTTTTAGAAAATACTTTAAAAATATAGAAATATTTTTAAATAAAATTATAATTATTAAACTAGTACTTTGATTGACAAAGAATTAACACGTTATTGTTGGGATCAATTCATGGACTCCAAGTCAATATACTTTTTGATGGACATGTATACTTATATTATTATGTGTGCTTCACCATAGTTTAGATCAACCTTTTATCATTATTTCTATGGAGTGACATTACTTTTTTAAATTAAGAAAATATTAGTTTAAATAATTGACGTCTAGATTTAAAGATATCTTTGTTGTGCATTTTTTATTTATTTGTGCTTCACTTTATTCTTATTTAAAGGAAGAAAATACAAAAAATATTGTAACAAGAATTTTAGTAATTTTATGAATTTATTATCTTTTTTGTGTTTGTTATTATTTTTATTTTATAAATTATAATGACTTGTAAGTATAGGTTCAATAGTTAGTCATATGTTGAATGCATATGATTGAATCTATACCGCTAACGTTGTTTGGCATTGAAGTGGAAAAATTCTCTAAAAAAATCTAAGAAATCTTGCAAACCTTGAAAAGATTTTAGGAGCAACTGAAATCTACCACGAAGAAAACTTTCAACTTAGACTACTTGGCAAGTTTATCAATCCTTGGTTGGATAAAATTCATCAGAGTATTAAATACCCAAACTTATGATGATATTCAAATTGATCATTTTGGAGGTTCACCATAAGAAAATACAGCTTTACATTTAGCCAGTTCTTAGAATTATGTGCAACTTCTAGGTATAATGATGTCTTAAATGATTTTTTTAACCTTCTTATTTACATTTTATAGTATAGATAATGTAAAATAATAACTTAACTATTTTGCACCAAGGTCTATCTCCACTTATAATGAGTTAGCACAAAAACATTTAGCAAAATACTTCCCATCATCAAAAATTGCTAACCAAGGAAATGATATTTTCTTTTTGGCGTTGCCTGAAGTAGCACAGTCAGTCCTGATTTTGTCGTTCGTTCGATGTCATTGTCATTGTTGTGGAGTAGCTAATTTGAATTTCATTATATCGTCCTTCTCTATGAATGCTTCTCTACTTCAGATCATGTTAAAGATCTTGAGAAGAGAGAACTCTAGAAGAAAGGAGGAAAATAATAATGGTGTCAAATGAAAGAAGGATGTTGAGAAAATAATTTCATGAAGTGAATTTTATATAAATGGCTCTGAAATTCCTAACCGAAAGACAATTTTTTAAAGTCACTTTTGAAGACACATTCATAAAGAAAACCATAAGAGAAAGCTAATCCCCACAACTAGAGATTTTAAATGGTGTCACATATTTTGAGGTTCACCTTCTCTTATAAGGGTAAATCATTATATTTAAGTACATCTTATGTAGTCAGAAATACTTAAGAAAACACCCGACTGAGGTTATAATCTATTCTTGAAAAGTTAAATGTCGTTATCAAGGAAAGAAACTTCAATGTCTCACCCTAAGGATAGTAGAGTTCTACAGCTTCCAAACTATCAAATAGGTTTGTGTTTAGTTGAGGTTTTTTCTTCGTTCAAAGTTTTGAATGTTGATCCCTACCAAATAAAGTTAGCACATCCAAATAACATGCAAATTACATCTTGAGTGACGTCCGGCTTTTGCCTTCAGCAATCATGCAATGCAATGTTATTTTAATAGATTGATGTGATCTCAATGCTCATAATTGTCCAATGGTCTCTAATTTCTAGATCAAGTAATGCTTCTGCTAATTGCTTATCTAAATATGTTGTTGATAAACGAGTTGCATTTTCTTATTCCCCTCCACTCTCCCCACCTCTTCAAGTCATAATTAATGGGGATAGTCTTTATCGTCCGTATATTAGGCTTCCTGAAAAGTTTTTGTATCCTTCTCTTTACTAATTCAAGGATAACTTTGCCAAAAAAACCAGACTTTTTTGAAGAAAAATGAAATAAAACTCTTTCAAAACCAAGCATCACAAAAGAAAGAAAAAACTTTTTCAGAAGATAAGTTCTATAAAACCTTTTAAAGAAAAAGTACTTCAAAAAGAAACAATTTTTAAAGACAAAATTTGATAAAAAAATTTTTCAAAATAAAAGATAAATATAAAGTAGAACTTGAGAAAAACTCGTTAAAACAAAACTTAACTAAAAGATTTTCAAAATGAAATCAAACAAATTTTTTTTCAAAATAACGAAAACTTTAAAAAAAAATTTTAAATAAAACTGAAGATAAACCTTTTCAGAACAAAATAAGCCTAAGTAAGTCTTTTTCAAAACAAAAAGTAAACTTTTTTCAAAACAAAAAACTTAAGTAAACTTTTTCAAAATTAAGGAAACTAAAACAATTTTTTATTAAAATAGAACCTTAGTAAACATTTTTCAATCTATAAGACAAATCTAAGTAACCTTCTAAGAAAAAAAAGTAAGACCACGTTAAGACTAAACAAATTAAGTAGAACCTTTAAAAACCAACTTAAAATTTTTTTCATAACAAAGCAATCTTTTTCAAACCAAAGTAAACCCCTTTCCTTTTCAAAATCTCTCATAAGCTCACTAAATATATTAGTTTCCATGCAAAACTATATAAGTTTGTAGATCATCCTACTAAATAGTTAATTTTAATATGATTTGTACATGTTTACATGTCTCTCATGTAAATGATTATATTTTAGTTCCATAATACATTATTCATAAGCTTAATTCCAAAACATACATGCTTTTAGCAATTTCATACTCACACATTTTTCACTTAATTAATTTATATGCTTAATAATATCTTTGTGTGATAAGTTTATTTACACACATATATTTACAAAAGTGTCTTTTTCATATGTGTGAAAGTAAAATTTTTAAAATTAATCATATGTGTTAAAATTGTATGTAGAAAATATAAGCATTAAATAGAATACATACATACATACATACAAACATACATACATACATATATATATATATATATATATATATATATATATATATATATATATATATATATATGAGACTAATACTAAAAATTCAAATTCAACGTAGAACAAAGAAGTAAAATTAGAAATCCAAAATAGAAAGAATATATATATATATATATGAGACTAATACTAAAAATTCAAATTCAACGTAGAACAAAGAAGTAAAATTAGAAATCCAAAATAGAAAGAAAAATAAAGGTGAACACCAATGTGGATGGAAGATTAATTGTAAAACTTTGAACCTAATAATAAGGGGGGTGCTAGAGCAAATCTTGAGTTTGCTATGGTCTTCTTTCAACCAATCTCTCCTCTGTTCTTTTTTTATCTCGACTNATATATATATATATATATATATATATATATATATATATATATATATATATATATATATATATATATATATATATATATATATATATATATGTGAGACCAATACTAAAAATTTAAATTCAACGTAGAACAAAAAAGTAAAATTAGAAATCCAAAATAGAAAGAAAAATAAAGGTGAACACCAACGAGGATGGAAGATTAATTGTAAAACTTTGAACCTAGAATGCCCTATCATATTCACTAAAAAACTAAGATTTGAATGGAGCCATGAATTAAATATCAGACCCCAAAAATAAATTTAAAATTCTCCAACTTAAACAATGGAAAAACAACAATTACATCAAATGTGAACCATATGTTAGTCATTTTAGAAATAAAGCTCACAATCACACAACCCTGAGAATAGTTTATTCTCGAAGTTTAGGTTAGATTACTAGGTACTTCCAATTAGCACTACATAGTTGGTTAATAGTTTAAGGATACTAATGAATGTATATGATGGGAATCCATTGGTATCTTTTCCGGGGTCCTTATACCAAAAAAATAAGGTTAGTCAACCTATTTGGCCACCTTATAGAGACTATGTCTATTTTAGGGTTCGGTTTTCACTTTCATCTAAAAATACTCTTAACCTATCTTGTGCCTTAGTCTAGAGTTCAACTTAAATCAATTAAAATCAAATCAATGCATTTTCAAATTAAGCCAATTAATTCAAATCAATCAACTCAAATAAGTCAACCTCAAACCAAACCCTTTCTAGCTCAAGTTAAATATCAAGTCAAACTTTAAGTAAAACCTATTCAATCAAACCCTCAAACCATAAATCAAATCTTTTCAAATCATATTAATCAGCTCAAATCAATCAAATAAAACTAAACCAAACTCTTAATCTAAAGCTTATCCTATTTCAATAATCTTAAAATTCTAATATCTAGGGTACACATTCTTCCCAAAGTTGGAAGACACTTTTTCCCATGCCTCTTTATGGCACATTATCATTGGATTGTAAGTCCTCCCTTTTAAATTTCTTGAAAATCGTTTTTAAAACATTGAGTTTATCCATTTGAAGTCCAAAAACATCAATATTAAAGACACTAATGTTGTATTTTTCCATAATATATGTCGATACTTTAATCATGAGTATTTTTGAATGTCACAACTCTTAGGATGTAGTTAACTATCTAGGTTCGATCTTGTAAGGATATTAGACCACAGAATAAAATAAAAATTATCTTACACCTGTAAGGTACAGGAAAAATGTTTGCTTATGCAGACCAATAAATTTTAAAGAATTTTCTCATCTTGATAATCAGATCCATTTTAGGATAAAATTTTCACCTCTTGAGGTAGTATATTATTTTACAAAGGATGTATCATATCATTTAGATAGAAATCTTCTAAAATCTACGGTGAACACATCAATATCATTATAAATAACCGACACCATTTTTTTAATTAAATCAGCTCTTTGATCAATTTATGAAGATGCCAACATTTTTTGTATCATGATCATAATCTTGATAATGCACATTGTATTGATTAGGTTCACTAGCATGTATGCTTTCATGGGAAAGGGATTCTTAAAATAGTCTTTATTTTGAATGTCCTCTACAACTTTGGCAAACAAAATCCTTAATGGTGTGATTTTGGTAGGAAGAAGGGGGTGCTAGAGCAACTCTTGAGTTTTTTATGGTCTCCTTTCTACCAATCTCTCCTCTGTTCTTTTTTTATCTCGACTTGTGTGCTTTCATGGGTGTTATAGTGCTTCCTCTTCCCAAATTGTCTCTTTTGATCTTGACGATCATCTTGAAACTGGCTCTAATATCTTTCCCTACACTTTGGACGTCATAATAGTCTGGGAAAGAATTTTACACTTCTGCAGAGATGTGCTTGTTTGTGAGCTTCAAGATCATTACCAATGTCTTTAGCTTCTGTAAGCTAAGCGCATAACAAAATGTCCCTTCACGTATGCCTTGAGTCAATGCTACATGAGCAACATTGAGCTTTAGGCTTTGGACATCCAGATTTTCTCATTGAGAATGAGTGATGAAAATCCTTAAGCTTTCATTATGCTTCTAATGTATTTCAAGGGTGGTTGCAAGCTTCTGGATGCTTTTGTGCACTGACGAACAAAGCCACAAACATTTACTTGAATACACAGAAGGAGGTAATGACTCCTACAGTTAGGTGGTTGAACCAGCCCAAGGCTAATTCATTTAATGTAATGAAAAATAAAAGACATTTCAATGATTTGTTTATTCTAAGTAAAAAAGAAACTAACTTGAAGGAAGTCAGTGGTCAGTTGAGTTAAATTTCCCTTTATATGATTCCATAGATGGAATCTTACACCTCTTGATGCACGACTTCTAAAATCTCTCTCATGTAGGGGCTTTCTACCGGTCTCTCTTTTCTTCCTTTTCTCTTTACTTCTTATTTGTAGTAGTTATGAAGAAGCTTTCATCTCCTTCTTTCTTTTTCAATCAAGTCTGAAATAGGTCCTTCTTCTGAATGATTGAAATCGTTCATGTAATGTCTTTCTTGTTTGAAATTCAGGTTGAGAGCTCGTCACACTCTGGCACTTAGTAAGTCCTCAAGATGCGGCTATCATGCTAGTTAACCCTATCTTGGGACCTTCTGTTTTGGTAATTCTTGTTGCAACTTAGCTTCTATCTGTGGCGCGATTTCTAGCCTTAGCAGATCATAGTTGCGAGTCATAGATCTCAATGATTCGTTATTCATTTTGGTCCAAGAATAAATTCGAGAAGCTTCTCTCATGTGATGCACTTCTTTCCCATACTTCTCTCAACTCATTGATTTGTTGAGTCACAGAGTCCCTAGTACAATCCATCGTTCTCTCATTACGTTCTCCAGATGAGAAGGGTTATTATTTATAAAGTTTGTGCATGAACTTCAGACTCCCCCCATCTTTTAGGATATTGAATCCTTTTGAGACATAGGGTCCTGTATCATTTGTAAGTGCATACAACTTGGTAAAACACATTGTATCGTAGAGAGAACGATATGGAGAAACAAAGATGGATGATAATTTTATAAGGGCACCTTAATAAATATATCATAATTTAAGTTTTGGTGAGTAAAAAAGAGGCAGCTCCTGGAAGGTTCACTAAATTTTAGGATTTTAAAAGGGAAAGATGAAAGTGGAGATGAAAGTGTCAACTGGGTGCGAAAAGAGAGAGAAATAAAAATTCTTGTTCTATCATTTTCCATTCCCTTTTATACATTAGGGAGAAAATCAACAAAAAAAGTGAAGCAGTATATCTTGTGTTGTATGTTGCCTTTCTCTAGTTTCTCGATAAAACAATGTGATGTAGATGTTAGGTATTGCCGGTACGGTAGCCATCCCCGGTACCTAGAAAAACAGATCGCGTTCCAAGTGTTGAGCAACGTCTTTAATAAGAGTTTAACGAATGTCCTTATTAATAATGATGGCATCTCATTAGTCTTGATGGCTTTTTCTGATAGCTACCCTTGCTCAGGTGGGCTAGGCTATTCTTTTAAGGGAGATTAGAATGATTGGATCGGCAGGAGAGCTTGATTCAGGCACTTCGACAGGTCGGCTTGATTCTTCCATCTAATGAACTCTATTCACTGTAAAAATAAAATTAGCAAAAAATCACATATACTCATATCTGTGTCTACAACACACACACACAAAAACATATTTTAATGTGACTGAGACACCGAAGAGTTATTTCACTAACTATCAAACATACATGCTAGATATGTAACTAAATACGTATTTGCTAATTTCATATGTAAATCCCCAGAAAATTTATCATACTTGGCGTTGCCAAAAATTTGTTGTTGGATTAATCATATTTGGCTTGTTAAATAGCTAGCTACTGTTCGACAACAATTTATAAAATTATTTTACTTTTAAATAAAGTTCATGTGACCGTAGGTCCCCTATTTAGTTTGATTAATTAACTAGATGAAACCAAACAAAATTTCTCTCTTTTATTGGACAAGCCGATCCAAGTTTGATTAATGCTTTCATACCATGTCAGACCACCACACCATGTGACAAGTTCCTTCTGAACTTCATGTACCGAGTTGGGTAATATTTAAACCTGCTGAAATAACCTGCACATGGTAGCACATGTGCCAATCATCCGCATGCAGTCCATTGGTTTTCTAAAGAAACTGTCTCTTTTAAACAATAAGCAGTGATTTGTTTGCTAATGCATATTATTAATTTCATAATCAACATCTAATCATATGGTAAGATTTGATGAATCCCAAAAAAATTTATAAAATAAATAGTTCCGCATCTATTTGCTCTTAAATAATTTTGATCTTCCTGCATGAGATCACGAAGCGGGTGGTGGCATAAAAAGAAATTAACTGTCCGTTGTCTCGTCCCACACGCCACCAGAAAAAAACTACCAAGTACCAACGGCCCTGGCCCCCCACGTCCCACAAAACAATTCATTCATACTTTATTGTTGATTCCTTCCCCAAAATAATAAAGTTATTACTAATTTTTAAATACAATGTAAAATTTAAGCTGAAGAAAATATTAAAAAATGAGAGCTTTAAATACATAGCACCTACAAATCTTTTATTTACATGTCACACTTATAATATGAAATTTACAGAGTGCATCTGAAGCTCCATTAAAGCATCATAAGTGACTGTTTTTTTTATTATTTTTGATTTTTTAGCTCTATCTCTCGTGCTCATCATCCCACCATCTCGTGCTCATCATCCCACCAGCTCGTCGTCCTGGTTGTTCACCCTTCAGCAATGTCGCTACCGGGCATGCTCACCATCCCCCCGGCTAGCCATTACATTGGATGAGCATAGCCCAAAAATAGAATCTCGGCAAGCCGAAATGATCACCAATATCAGAGATGGGTCAACAACCACAGACCATACGGGGTCAGTAACTTAGGTCGGTAATATGAAGGACAGCGTAGCTAGCCACCTCGGCCGTCGACCTCAGCTGCCGTCCACCTCTTCAAAAAAAAAAAAAAAAAAAAATTAGGAAAAGAAAAATTTACATACTGATACACCAAAATAATGTGTTGTTTTAAGTATATATTTAATGCTTATTTTTGGTAATATTGCACTTTAAAGACGAGTATTTTCATGTTTTTTTGAAGGTATATCAATTTTAGGTATTTGGAGCAAATGTAACAAAAACGATAAACTTTTATGCCCAAACAACGAATTTTGTGATTATGGCACCTAAAACGCCAAAACTGGTGCCTGAAGCGCCACTTTACAGAGAGCTGACGCTTGAAGCGCAAAAATTGGCACCTCAAGTGTCATTTTACAGAGAGTTGACGCCTGAAGAGCCAAAACCCAGAACAACACGGTCTTAAGCAACTTGATGCCTGAAGCGTCAGAACCAGCACCTGAGGCACCCGAGATGACTTTTTATGACATAAGACAGTTCGAGATGAATTTTGCTTGAATTTAGAAGGGGTCACTTGTTCTAAACTCCCCATGAAGTGATTCAATGCATCTAGACACTTTGAAATGTTCTTTTATGAAGGGATATGTCTCGTAGATCAATAGACATATCTTTTGGAATTCAAAAGATTTCACTTTTTGATAGAATTTTGGAGAGAATTTTGAATTCTTGTAAAGAGGGAAAGTGTTTGAAGAGAACTTTTAGGGATTTGCTTGCGAAGAATTGTGAGATAAGTTGTCTTTGATTTCTTTATTTTTGTAAACTTGTTTTTATATATGAAATCTATGTTTTGTTGTTTCTTGATGCAGCCCTAGTGTGTGTTGCTTTTCTGCGTGTTTTATGTCAATTAAATTCCCTTAAGAAGGTGCCAAAAACTTGACCCAATCCGTAATTACGCAGCAATTTAGCTTTCAAAAGATGACAAAAAACTTGTCCCAATTTATATTTAGCAACTAATATACAAAATCAAAATATTATAAAATATAACAAACAATTCATACACTATGAGTTCTACGCAAGTGCACGTATCGCTTCAAGTAATATAGGACTTTCTTATTAAGCCCCGAATATCAATCTAACAAGGAAGCAAGGAAAGATGTCCTTAGTCAAATTACAGTCTACTACTATTAGTCCTTAGTTTGGAATGTCGATTAAAATGATGTTTTATCTAGCAACTACTCCTACATGCGAATGCTAAATATAAGGATAGTAACTATTCCTAAATGTAAATATTAATTCTAAAGATAACCCTTTTTGGATGAGTTGGTTTGGAGAACTTTAAGATGTTAAAAACTACTATTCTTATGTAGCAAATTGGATAATGTAAAGGAATGAGATACATTAAATATTGTATGTGTCAAATTGGAGCAATTTTAATTCTCTACCCTGATTCAGCGTTATAAAAAATCATTTACTAATCTTAAGTTTACTCCCTAAATCTGTGGCTTGGCTAGGAGGATACTGGCTCCAACTCTAGAGCTCCCACTTCCTTTGTCCTAAAGGCTAACTATCGCTTTAGTTTTTAAAAACTAAGATCGAATTGGGAATTTTTAGTCTGTCACCTTAGAAATCTCCAATTCTACATCCAACAAAGTATATTTCTCTATTTTTTTTGCACTTAATCCCGTGAACGAAATACTCCTTCATTGACTTAAATGTGATTATCACTCTATTGTAACTCTGTTGTAGAACTCATACTTCATTTTAACAACATATTTTAACAATTTAATTGGCCAGATTGAAAAGTAAATTAAGAGCGAAGTTGAAAAACCATCACAATTTATTATTAAAACTTCTTCTAGCATGCATCCTAATATCCTAAACATGAATCCTACATATTGCAAAAGAAAGGTAAAAGAAAAATAACAGCATAATCTTCTCATGTCTTTTTTTCCAAAAAAGAAGAAAGACTAAGAGAAACACTTCAAAAAACATGAAGAAAACACAACAAAAAACATCATTAAAGCAAATCCATTAGATAAGTGTTTACAAAATCATAAGATAATGAAGAACACAATACTTAGTTTTTTCCTCTTGAAAGAAAGATGAAAATCTCTCCAACAAAGTCTACTGTTGATCCATGCATTGTTAGAACATTCCCTTACAGATTCTCTCAAAATCCCCTCACCAATCTCTCAAAAAGGTAGAAATCTACATTTCTACTCCTATTCTAAGATCTTTAAACATTCTTCACATTTTTCCACTCACACACACCACACACGCCACTTTTTCTGACATAAAAGCACTCTACTATAGTGTAGTGATGAATTTCCCAAGAGATGCCTCAAGCAACCTTACAAAAAGCGTCCAAATACATTGAATCTTCTAGAAATTCGCCTAGGATCGCGTCCAAACCATTTTAGGCACCGTCAACGCCCTTTTGTGCTTGGCTTTCTGCACTCAGGCACTGTCGGCGCCGGTTCTGATGTCGTTTGTGCCCACCCTACGCAGCTCCACCATTTTGCTTCATTTGGCTCCGTTTTAGCTTTATTTCGCCTCTTTCAGTTGTGTTGCGTTCATAATAGATATACCTACAAAATAAACATAAAAACAGCCTTCCTTTAAAGTGTAATTTCTTTCAAAAATATGTGAGAAGTGTAAAAGAGATTAAGCATAGAAAGATATATCAAAATGTGTCAGGAAAAAATTTTCTTTCTTGCTTGTTTTTGCTTCTTTTTCCACAAAACTCCATTTTTTTGTACCTGAAACCAAAAATAAACAAAATACCTTCCTTTAAAGTGAATTATCATTGAAAATCACCAAATATAGGCATTAAAAGCACATGAAAAATTAAACATTTTTAGGCGCATCAAAATCTCCCAAACTTAAATGTTACTTGTCCTCAAGTAACACTTTTAATACATACAAATATGGCTAATGATACATAGTTTAACTTCTAAATTTCTATAATTTGGTCTACTAATTATAATAGCACAACTTAACAAAAAAAATGTTAACTTAAGTCAAAACTAAAAGTATAAGAACATCTAGTAGTCAAGTCTAAGATTTTTTATTCTCTATTCATTTCAAGAAGAATTGTAATTTGTCATATAAATGTCACGTAAAATATCCATATGAAAAATAACTTCATGAGAACTTTATTAGTAAGGATATTAATACTCAAATACAAGTTTAAAAAATGTAATAAATCCTTCTTCGTCAAGCTAAATCAAGTGAAGACAATTTTTTATTAGACATCTCCTCAAGCTTCTCCTCACATACTTTTATTTTCTTTTTCTTTTCTTTTACTTTTTTTTCCTTTTAGGATCATTTTTAACCCTTACTCTTTTTTTTTCTTCTTCATGTGTAGATTACTATATCTGGATATCCTTTAGTAATTTTGAATTTCAATATACTCTTCTTAAAGTTAAAAACTTTTCACATTCCTTCACTTAATAAATTCATATTAGCTTTGAAGATTTTTCATAAAACCTCATTCTTTTCTTCTTACGTGAAATTAAGAATCTTAATACTTTAAAAATACAATTGCCTTTACTTTAAATAGAAAAAAGCATAATCTTATTCTTTCGTACCAAATATCTTAACCCTAGAATCAACTTTCATTATTGAAAACTTTTACTTAAGTCTACTATTAATTTCAAAACCCAAAAATAGTTATAAAAAATTAGCCTCTAATACCAAATGTCATGTTAAATTAAAATTTTAAAATATAGCTAATTGAGGAGAAATAAAATTTAGTTTCATTCTTTTAAAGAAATTTTTCTTCCCCCCAAACTTAAATTTTTAAATATTTTGCAATCAATTCTGTAAAATGTAGCAGGAAGAAAAAGTGAAAGTGAAATCTACTAACTGCTACAGCATCCGATCAAATTCATATACATTCATAATCAGGATTGAATGACTGGAAGAGAAAGTAAAACTAGCCTAAAACATGCTTGCAAAAATATTAAACTAAAAGGAAGTACACTCAATTTAAAATTTTATTATTCTTCCTACCCCTAAGATTGTTTTTTTAAAATGTATAACATTTAGTACAAAATTTATAAGTAGGAAGAAAAATAGTTTAGAAATTCTATCTACCACAATTGCCTATCAGAAACATCTATAATTATTTATCAGGATTGAAAACATTTAATAGAAAGTAAATCTAAAATAGACATGCTAGAATGAAATTAACTAAACAAAAGTCTAAGTAGCATAATAGGTATCAGCATAGTGATATAAAAATGTTCTTCAAGTTCTATATATTATTGTAACACAGACACAAACACACATGATAAATGATTAACTCATTATATCTCACTAACTTACTTCCAATTTCTAACGGAATCATTACACTGATATATTGGGTACTTATAAATGATTTTATAGATTTTAATCTCAAAGATAAGATTATCCCTCATACATTGGGTCACAAACACCAACCTCAGATGTTAACATAACCCATTAATTAAGCACCTCTAGTAGTTATAAGGATGTGTAAAATTATCCACATGTTACACATCAAATAGGTTAGCTACTCCTATCAAATGAAAACAAAGTTAGTGAAATGAAGTAACAAAATTGAGATGAAATTTTCATTGATAAATTCCTAATGTCACTTCTAAGACTCAAGTCCGGGTAAGACCCGAATTGTTGTGGATTAGTCAATCCAACTATTACAAGAGAACATACTAGTCTAACCATAATAAGAAGTTAAGAAATCATTTCTCTTATGACACACAAAAAGAAAATCAAACCACTAACAATTCAAACATCTACTAAACATCAATCAATCTAATCAATCCACACTAAAACAAACACAATACAACACTGACAATCATTACTATTAAGCATACTAAATCAAACCAGACTTATAACTATGGGTTGCCTCCTATAAAGTGTTTGGTTTAACATTGATAACCTGACAAATGATTCCACCCGGATCAAAATTTCAATTAAGTAATCCTTGATCAATCACCCAATCTTTTCCAGATCCAAAGATTCCTTCAAAGTCCTAGAATTTAAATTTTTCTTTCAGCGCTTCCTTTTTAGATTGATTCATATCCTTGTTCTTCATATTTCTTTCTAGATCCAATATTCTTCTAGTGGTTTTCTTAATTTTCATATTAATATAACTCTCAAATTTTATAATAAATGCATCTTTATATGATACTTCATGATCTCCCAAATTTTGGATTGAATTACCTCGAGATAATTCAGATTCTAAATCAAATTCTTCTAGTTACTCTTGTGTTTCAAGTTATCTTCTAATTCTTCCCCTTGGTACTGAACAAATGGTGGAGGTGGTCTTCCTATAAATCTTTCTAACTCAACAGTTTCTTCCAATGGTCTTTCAGTATCCTTATCCTCATCTCTCAACTCAAAGTTCTTTTGAAATATATCCTCGAATTCTCTTCTAAATGTCAGTTCAATAATTTTAAACTGTTCATCATTCATCTCCTTAGGATTTATCTAAGAGTCACTAGGTAAAGTCTCTGTGGTAATGACCGCGACTTTATATATGCTTAAAAATATAAGATAAATATGGATAATAAATATTTAATAATTATAAAGTCACACTTATCAATGCAAGTATATGTATCACTCAAGTAATATAGGGCTCTAATGGAGTCGTAGATATCGATCCTACTAAGAGTGGTTTAAAACTACAAACTAAGATTTTAGAAATAGCAATACTTTAATCACAACAACGAAGTTCAATTTGCTTATCTGTCAATAATAGGCAATTGAAATAAATATGTAAATTTTAATAACTATTAAATAACTAATGACACTAATGAAGGTTTAAATGTGATATTCAATATATAAGAAAGCATCCTTCTCCTTGTCAAGAAATTATAGTGAATGGATAAAGTGAATTAGTTCAAATTATATTGTGTCAAATAGGAGCATACATATTCTTTACCCTTTGGTCCAGACATAAATAATATTGAATAATTTTATGCTTATTTACTGAATATGTGGCTTGACTGGGAGGATACCAGCTCTCACTTCGGAGCTCCCACGTTCCCCTCGCCTAAGGGCTAACATCTACACTTCAGCAACCAAATGATAGGACCAAAATGAAGATTTTAGTCTGTCACTCTAAAATCTCTAATTCTACGCCGATAATATTATTTCCCTATTTTCTTGCACCCAACTTCCAAGGGCTTTGACCTCCCTGAATCTTGGATGTAATCTTCACTTTAGTTGTAAAACTCAACATATTTTAACAAATTAATTGGCTAGATTAAAAGTAAATTAAGATCTAATTAAAAAGATCATCATAATTTCTTAAATATTTTCATGGCTTCACCAACTCAAATCACCATTGCACAAATCTCAAGACAAGGAGAAGACAGAGAAAACTACTTAGATCTCATGGGGAAAACACAACAAAACTCAAAATTCATATATAAAATCAAAGTCATACAAACTACAACAAGTAAATAACTTATCTCTAATTCTCCCAAAGAACACTCCTCAAAGTTCCTCTGAATCTCTTCCTTTCTCTACAACACCTAGAATTTCTTTTTGAAGTAGCAAGGAGGAAGAAACCTCTCACATTCCCTCAACTCTTACAATCTCTCGAGAATTCCCAAAATTTAGACTCTCTACACTTGTTTCACACTTCAAATTTTGAGTCTTCTCTATTTCCAGGCTCTCCAATTTTCAGCTAAAATAGTCTTTTAAAGTTGTGGATGAACATTCCCAAGAGTTGCCTAAGCATCCCTTCAAAATTTAGCTCTATCCAAAGCCTGATTAGGCATAGCCGCCAACCTCGCCATCGGCGGCCTTGAGGTGCCATCGGCGGACCTTCAAGATGAATTAATTTTGGAGTCTCGATAAAAGCTCGTCGTTAGTGTGGTCGATGGTGCCATCGACGCCCTAGCTCAATTCTGCACATTTTGGTCCTTTTCGCTCCAAATTTGCTCCATTTTACATCTTTTTGCTCCAATGACCCTAGTTCATCATTCTTGTAACAAAACATAAAAAATACATTTCTTTAAAGTGCATATCATAAAAAAATTGTATAAAATAGCTATGAAAATCTCAACATATTTTCCTCTCGTCAAAATCCCCCAAACTTAATGATTACTTGTCCTCAAGTAATTTTAGTACTACATAAAAGCTATGATCTACTGTGGTAAATTTTTAATTCAGAAATGCTATAAGTTTGATTCAAAAAAATATCATAGTGAGATTTTCAGAAAAAATTCAAGTAATTGAATTAACTCTATAGCCACAAGATTATCTAGTCATCAAGTTTAAGAGTTCTAGTCTTCTATTCATTTCAAGCATGACTATATGTTGCAATATTAAGTCACTTAGAATATTCAAAAGATAGGAACTTCTTGAGAACTCTACTAGTAAAAGATCTATTTCATAAATATAAGTTCAAGAATGTATTTAGGTTTTTCCTTTAGGTAGGTCCAGTGAAGCCAATTTTTCATTAGGCATATCCTCAAGCTTCTCCTCATTTCCATAATTTTTTTTCTTTCTTTTGCTCTTTTTATTTGCATTGCTTTCAATCATATATATTTTTCATTTCTTTTCAGGGATTGTTTTCAATCCTTTCTTTTTCCCTTTTCAAGTGAGGATTAGTATATCTGGATAGCCTTTAATGATTTTGAGCTTGACTTTTCTTTCCCTAAATTTGAAACTCAAAGCGTTCCTTTACCTTATAAATATTTCATAGTTTTTACATCATTGAGCCCCAATCTTTTCTTCTCAAATGAATCTTCAGATTCTTAATACTTCAAGATATAGTTTCCTTTACTTTAACTAGTTAACTATAATCTTATTCTTTTATACTAAAATATCTTAAGTTACAAAATTAATTTTCATTAGAAAAAAAAATTCTTTAAATCTACAATAATATTTAAATAGTAACAAAAATATAGTTACTTGAATTAAATTCACTACATAAAATCATATAAATAGTTTTTGAAAATATTAAAATAGAGGACATCTAATATTTAATTTTATTCTTCCCTCCCCCAAACTTAAATTTTTAAATATGAAATAAAATAGGTAGAAAGAAAAAACTATAAATATAAATCATTCCTCAGTATTGTAGGCATTTTCATCATTCTGAAATTTTTACAGGTCTTCTCAACTTCACCTGGACTGTAATATTAGAAGCTTTCTACACATATAAATCATTAGAGGAATTTCTGGGTAATGAAATTCTTAAATAACTATAAAATTAAAACATTAAACAAGCACAACATTTCCCTACGCAACCACAATACTAAACAATTAAAACTAAAATGTGAAATAAAAATCACATTACATTACAAAATACTACTCAACATCTATTAAACTACACATGCACATTTAACTATAACACTAACTTTATAACAAAAATAAAAAATCATCCAAGTGCAACAAAATAATAAAAATGAAAGTCCAATAAGTACATCAATTCATTCAATATCAAAATCCCAAGCTATATCTTCATCACCTTGATCAGTAGGTGGATTGGGTTGATACTGAGTATATCGGGGGCACTCAGGAAAAGTAACATCAGACTCACCTTTGTAGTGTCGGGCCTAAGCTTCATAATAAGCTAGCTCAAAATTTGAATGCCTCCGAAGGTACTCACTATCATAATCGTGTTGACGTTCTAAACCTTCAATCCTTTCATTTATTAACTCTATGCTCTTCCGCTGCATAGTCAACTCATTCATCAAATCAGAGAGGGTAGGGGAACTAGAATGTGGAAGGTCATAACTTGTAGAGGGGACATCTGTACTAGTAGAAGGTTCTTGACTTCTACTCCCAATTCTCCATTTCTCATGGGATTCATAAGTCTTCAAATTAGCTTTACTAATGGGTTTCATAGGGTAAACCCATTCTTCACCTCCAATTTCCACTCCATAAAGTTTGTAAATTGTATAAATAATTCAAGGATGTCCTAGACCTCCACTAGTCTCATTCCTCAATGTGGTCAATATATTCTTAAGAATGATTTTCCCCACATTTATACTTCTACTATTCTGAATACAGAAATTCAGAATAGCTCTATCTCTAGTTACCTCACTATGGTGATAAGTCAGTAACAGAGTAGAGGAAATGAAATAGTGCCACACCTTAGAGGCGACATTCAGCATGGAAGCAGAAACACTTACCCGTTCTCGCTGCTTTATCTCCCATGTTCCTTTCCCATCAGTGAGAAAGTTGATCACATCATTCAAGGGGACATCCAACGTGCTGAAGGATTCATATTGGCAGCTAAAAGAGTCTGAGACTTCATAAAAAGTGTTAATAAGGGCGGCAGTAAACTCAACAGAAAATCCATGCACTTGAACGATTCCATCATTTGAATAGATTACATTGGCGTAGAACTCCTTCACAACATTTGCATTAGCTTTATTGGTGGTGTAACAAAAGTTTTCCCACCTCCGCTCGGAAATAATTCGTTCAATTTCTCCTCTCGGACTTTCGAAAACTATATTGTATACACTTCTTTCCCTTAAATATAGAAGTAAATTTTGTTTGAGCCACCACATTGACGAAGCGAGACTCGTCGAACTTAACTCTTCTCTTTTGGCGTGGAGCCATTTCAATCTAATCAAATTATAGAAAAATTTCAAAAAATACTTCAAATGTGCAAATCATGGCTTCCAATAGCAATTCTAAGAGTTCAACACAAAGATCCATGAATTTCTTCCCAAATTTTCTTCACACACTCAAATCTCTCAAATCTCCTCATTGTGGAAGAAATCCATGGGGAAAATCAAATATTTTTAGTTTGGAGTGAAGCTCTTACCTAGAGATGGTTAAATATGGTGTCAAAAAACCTTGAAATTGCCTCCTAATCCAAGATCTTTCAAGCCCTAGTTCGAAAATGGCGTTTTTAGGAGGAAGAGGATGATGAATGGTGGTGGTTGACTGATCAAAATTGTGGTTAAAGGTGTTTTTGTGTGAGCTCACCGTCGGTAGGGTCGATGGCGCCGTCAGCGCGCTCTATTGGAATTTAAATCCTAAGTCTCGGAAAAAATCCGTCATCGGCGGCAACAAGTTCGCCTTCGGCGGGCTCTATTGATTTTGTCCAAATTCTAGATTTTTCGCAATTTTGATCAATTCCAAGCCTAAACGACATCCATTTAATCATTATAAACATAATTTTAAGTTACTAAATGATGTACTTAGTAAATATAAACTTTCACAGCACAAAACATCACATTTATATATAAATTCCAAGGGGTACAATATACAATACATAACACACCTAAGTTTGGCATTTTCTCAACCTCAATACATTAATTCAGTGTCACAATCCAAGCCACAACACTCAAAATGCTGAAAACAAAACAACCTATGCTTAGTCTCAACTATACAAAGATCTAGAAGCATAATTCTAAAGTAAAGCAAATACAAAGTTCAAATCAAAATACATTGATAGACAGATAGGTAGTAATATAATTCTACTAATCTTCAAACTCGGTACTAGATTCTCCTCTGAGATCACCAATTGATTGCACATGAACGAAGAGGTTGTGGAAGGGTTGGAATGGAAACTCTTGAGTGGAATCCTCTTCTATTAACTTCATCCTCCTCATCAGTCGTATCAAGCTATCTTCTAAATGTCCAGAGTGCTCAAAATATTTCTTCATCCTCCAGTCTAGATGATCGAAGAAATCAGAGATATTATTAATCAAATTCATGACATTTTGTACTTTTTCAATTTCTTGATTCGACGCAGGATCACGAAAGTCTTGTCAGGAATTAAGATTTGAATTGGCAGTCAATTCTGAGATGATTCATCTAGAATAATGGCCATGTCATTTTCATCTTCAAAAGCTGGGAATCTCTCAGTTGGATCCAAAGGCTTTCAAGGTATCAATACCTTTTCACAATTTTCACAGGACACTTGAAACTGACTGCAAAGTGAGAAAATTGTGGAAGGGTGTCCAAGCCCATAAGTTGATTCATGAACGATCAGGCCCAAAACCGACTTCACAATTATTGATCCAATGTCGATCGGCAGCCCCTTTGGATGTAGTAATTCAAAATGTCACTTTCTTGAGAAAATTTACCGATCTTCATTGTCGGTAACGGTTTTGCAGAAATGAAAAAGTGCCAATGTTTCGATACGAGATTTAGGAGTGTTGCAGAAAAACTAACATAACTGTTTTCTCTCATTTCCCAGTCGTCAGTTTCGTCCGTTAAATATTGGTAAATTTCATTCATCAGGTTTCTCGTTGGCATGAAATTGGAATAGTGGCAGACAGGAACATTTTTTATCATGTATAATTCTTTGATCCGTGCAAGAGTGAAAGTAATCCATCTTCCTCGCACAAAAACAATTGTCTGGTTGATTTCGTGTAAATTTTCAAAGAATTCTTTTACCACAAGAACAACCACGGCGACGGTAGTGTAGCACAACACTTCCTATCTTCACTACACTATCATTTCTTTAATATCTGTCATGGGATTATTCAATCTATGATTTACGAATCCTCGTTCCTTGATCAATCTTTTCTTTGTCAGTAACTTGTTGAAGATTCACTGCACTTCCGAACTAATAAACTTTCACCAATTGAAAACTCGCATTCTGGGATTATCATGGGAATTGGACACCATAGGAATGAAATGGTGGAGTTGCACTTCATTTTTGGAGGGAAAATATGAACTAGGAATCGAATTTTTGAGTTTAAAAAGATTATTCCCACCCACAAACCGCCAAAAATTGCCATTTGAACCCAAGTAATCGCCAATTTGCCGGTCTCGCCGTCGGCGGGGTCGAGGGTGTCGTCGGCAAGCCTCTGTATTAATTTTTCCTGGACTCTTAAGAATAACCCATCGTTGGCACCTAAGGCAAAATTTTCACAATTATTGCTCTGGTCCGCATGCGTTCCATTTTCTCTCTATGAATCTAATTCTTAAGATGTTTCAAGGGTAAATAAGAGTAGTAGAGCTTAATACTACCACATACTAACAATAATTTCAAATAAAAACTACTACAGTTGTGATAAGAGTAAAGATAAATATGGGTTGCCTCCCATAAAGCGCTTGGTTTAACGTCGTCAGCCCGACCTATTCAGGTGTCATTCAGGTTGACTGATCATTAAAACCTCTTTAAAATTTGGTCTTTTACCCTCATAATATGGTTTTAATATGTGTCCATTTACTTTAAATCTATTTCCCATCTTCTGATCTTCAAATTCAACAGCTTCGTAAGTATTAACTTAATTCACAGTAAAGGGTCCTAACCAACGAGACTTCAATTTCCCGGGAAATAACTTCAGCCTAGTGTTGTAAAGCAAAACTTCTTATCCTGGTTCAAAGTTTTTTTGGTTAATCTTCCGATCATGCCATAACTTTAATTTTTCCTTTTAAATTCTGTCATTATCATAAGATTTATTTCTTAATTCTTCCAATTCATTTAATTGTAACAATCTCTTCTTACCAACATCTATCAAATTATAATTGAATTCTTTAATCGCCCAATATGCTTTATCCTCCAATTCTACTCGTAAGTGACAAGTCTTTCCAAAAATCAGTATG
The DNA here is from genome assembly GCA_003013225.1 of Phalaenopsis aphrodite. Lineage (NCBI taxonomy): Eukaryota > Viridiplantae > Streptophyta > Magnoliopsida > Asparagales > Orchidaceae > Phalaenopsis > Phalaenopsis aphrodite. The sequence continues at coordinate 493,334 of NEWO01000210.1, forward strand.
TAATGAGTAATTCCAATAGGAGTTTTATAAGCACTTCTGTAAGCCCAGAATGTGGTATCTAGCCTAGCGGACCAATCTATTTTACTAGGGTTTACTGTCTTTTCAAGTATTTGTTTAATCTCTCTATTAGAAACTTTAGCTAACCCACTGGTTTGAGGATGATAGACACTAGAGATTCGATGAATAATATTAAATTTTTCTGTCAATCTCTGAATATATTTATTTCTAATATGGGATCCTCTGTTAGTGATAATCATTCTAGGCATTTCGTATCTAGTGAAAATATTTTTCATTAAAAATCTTGAAACCCTTTTAGCGTCACAACGACGTTAAGCTTGTGCTTCAATCCACTTAGAAACATAATCCACTACAATTAATATATATATAAGTTTCCAAATGAAGGAATAAATGGTCCCATAAAATCAAATCCCCAAATGTCAAAGATCTCAACTTCTAACATGAAATTTAGAGGCATTTCATTCTTCTAGATATATTGTCTACTCGCTGACATCGATCACAAGTCTTTATGTATCTATAAACATCTCTAAAGATAATAGACCAATAAAATCCAACTTGTAAAATTTTATAAGCAGTTTTATCAATCCCAAAATGTCCTCCAAATTCAGAATCATGATAATTCTGAATGATTAGCTCAGCTTCTTCATAAGGTACACATCTCCTTATAATCAGATCCTTACATTATTTTAATAAATAAGGTTCATCCCAAAAATATACTTTTGCATCATGAATTAATTTCCTTTGTTGTTGCAATGTCAGCATAGGTGGCAAAATATCACTTACAATACAGTTAACAATATCAGCACACCATGGTATTTTCCACTCATTAATATTATAAAGTTGTTCATCAGGGAAACTGTCTATTATTTCGTTGTCGGTGTCAGATGATTCTTAGTTTTTTAATCTTGACAAATGATCAGCAATTTGATTATCAGTTCCTTTCTATCATTAACCATAAGATCAAATTCTTGCATCAAAAGTATCCATCTAATCAACCTTGGTTTAGCATCCTTCTTTTGCATCAGATATTTAATTGCAGAGTGATTAGTATGCACAACACATTTAGCTCTAATTAAAAAACATTTGAGTTTATCTAAAGCATACACAATGACCAGTAACTCTTTTTCAGTAACAGTATAGTTAATTTGTGCATCATTAAGAGTTTTACTAGCATAGTATATAACTTTAAAAAAATTTTCATACCTTTGTACAAGGACAGCTCCAATAGCATAATTACTAGCATCACACATCAGTTCAAATGGTTTCTCCTAGTTAGGTGAAACTATAATAGAGGCTTTGATTAATTTTTCCTTTAATAACTTAAATACATTTAAACAACTTTCAGTAAATTCAAATTTCTTGTCCTTTTCTAAAAGTTGGCATAGCTGTTTAGTAATTTTTTTAAAATGTTTAATAAAATGCCTATAAAATCCAACATATCCAAGAAAACTTCTAACCTCTCTTACATTAGTAGGAGGTGTTAGTTTAGATATAACTTGAATTTTTGCAGGGTCTGCTTCCATACCATCTTCCAAAATTTTATGCCCAAATTCAATTCCTTCTGCAACCATAAATTGACATTTCTCCCAATTCAGAAAAAAAATTAGTTCTTTCGCAAAAATCTAAAACTTTTTCAAGATAATTTAAGCATGCATCAAATGATGTTCCAAATACTGAGAAATCATCCATAAATACTTCCAATCCATCATCAATTAATTTACTAAATATGGACATCATACATCTCTGAAATGTTGCAGGTGCATTACATAATCTGAAAGGCATTCTTTGAAAAGCAAAAGTTCCAAAAGGACTAGTAAATGTTGTCTATTCTTAACCCTCAATAGCAATATAAATTTGATGGTAACCGGTATATCCATCTAAAAAACAAAAATATTTGTGCCTAGTAAGTCTATCTACTATTTAGTCTAAAAATGGTAAAGGGAAGTGATCTTTCCTGGTGGCAGTGTTTAATTTTCTATAATCAATGCAAATACGCCACCAATAACTTGTCTGATAGGTATTAATTCCTTATTTTCTTTTGTTTCAATAGTCACTCCTCGTTTCGTAAGAACACAATGAATTGGACTTACCCACGCACTATCTGAAATATGATATATAATTCCAGTGTCTAACCATTTCAAAATTTCCTTCTTAACTACTTCTTTCATCATCAGATTTAATCTCCTTTGTGGATCAACTCTTGGTTGATATTTTTCATCTAATATAATTTTGTGCAGATAGATTCAAGGACTGATTCCTTTAATATCAGCTAAGGTCCAACCAAAAGCTTTCTTATATCTTTTCAATGTATCTTACAGTCTTTGCTCTTACAAATCATTTAATTCTGAAGATATAATAACTGGTATTGTAGATGAGTCTCCCAAAAACACATGCTTCAGGTGGCTAGGCAATACTTTCAACTTAAGTTCGGTGGTTTTATAATTGACGGTAACAGATTCTTATCGGCATTTTCCATAATATCCAACATCTAAAATCTTTCCTGAACATAATTTATTTCTTCATTTTCTAATTTGTCCAAAATAACTTCATTACTCTCTTCAAATTGTTCTTTCTCTTCAAAATGTTCTTTAAAATGTTCTTTTAATAGATGTTCACTAATTTCCATGCGAAAACATTCATTATCTCTTTCAACAGCAGGGTATTTCATAGATTTTGCAAAGTTAAAAGTTACTTCTTGATCATTAACTCTCATAGTTAATTCTCCTTTTTGAACATCTATCATAGCTTTTCCAGTAGCTAAAAATGGTCTCCCTAAAATGATAGGTATTTCTTTATCTTCCTCCATATCTAAAACAATGAAATCCACAGAAAAGATAAATTTATCCACTTTTACTAACACATCTTCTATAACTTCCTTAGGATATGTAACTGAACGATCCGCTAACTGTAGAGTTACAGAAGTAGGTGATTGTTTTGTACCATTTGGATAATAACAGGTTTAAGCTCAAATGAATTAGCAGCTACATTAGGATTTTGGATTTTTTAAGTGAATTTCATCTGCTGTAGGATTTGCATAATCTTGTAGGGGTCTAGTTTGGAGTTCATTCTCTATTCCATGATTGTTCAGGTTGTTTTCCATTGCATCAAAATTTCTAGGTTTTCTTTTCAATCTTCTAATCTTTCTAGCAGTGCGTTCTAATTTTGAATCCTAGGGTATAAGATTTTCTGGTCCAAATTTACGCATACAATTTGAAATCAGTACACAGTAATATAATTAACTAATTATAATAATAAGTTTCAGTTCAAGTAAAAAAATTTCTAATAATATTAATTTGTTCGTTACTCTAATTGTGATTTTACTCACTCACTCCCCGACAACGATGCAAAAAACTTGACCGCGACTTTATATATGCTTAAAAATATAAGATAAATATGGACGTAATAAATATTCAATAATTGTAAAGTCACAATTATCAATGCAAGTATACATATCGCTAAAGTAATATAGGGCTCTAATGGAGTCCTAGATATCGATCCTACAGATAGTGGTTTAGAACTACAAACTAAGATTTTAGAAAAAGCAATACATTAATCACAACAATGAAGTTCAATTTGCTTATCTGTCACTAATAGGCAATTGAAATAAATATGTAAATTTTAATAATTATTAAATAACTAATGTTACTAATGAAGGTTTAAATCTGATATTCAATACATAAGAAAGCATCTTTCTCCTTGTCAAGAAATTATAGTGAATGGATAAACTGAATTAGTTCAAATTATATTGTGCCAAATAGAAGCATACATATTTTTTACCCTTTGGTCCGGGCATAAAAAAATATTGACTAATTGTACTTTTGTTTACTGAATCTGCGGCTAAGCTGGGAGGATACCGGCTCTCACTTAGGAGCTCCCATGTTCCCCTCGCCTGAGGGCTAACATCTACACTTCAGCACCCAAACGATAGGACCAAATTGGAGATTTTAATCTGTCACTCTAAAATCTCCAATTCTACACCCGATAATATTATTTCCTTATTTATTTGCACCCAACTTCTAAGGGCATTGACCTCCCTGAATCTTGGATATAATCTTCAATTTAGTTGTAAAATTCAATATATTTTAACAAATCAATTGGCGAGATTGAAAGTAAATTAAGATCAAAGTGAAAAGATCATCACAATTTCTTAAACATTTTCATGGCTTCACCAATTCAACTCACCATTTCACAAATTTTGAGACAAGGAGAAAGACAAAAAAAACTACTCAGATCTCATGGGGAAAACATAACAAAACTCGGAATTCATATATAAAATCAAAGTCATACAAACTACAACAAGTAAATAACTTATCTCTAATTTCTCCTCAAGAACACTCCTCGAAGTTCCTCTGAATCTCTTCCTCTCTTTACAACACACAGAATTCCTCTTTGAAGTAGCAAGGAGGAAGAAATCTCTCACTTTCCCTCTACTCTTACGATCTCTCAAAGAATTCCTCACAATTTTGACTCTCTACACTTTTTTCACACTTCAATTTTTTACTCTTCTCCCTTTTAAGGCTCTCCAATTTTTGGCCAAAATAGTCTTTTAAAGTTGTGGATGAGCTTTCCCAAGAGTTGACTAAGCATCCCTTCAAAATTTGGCCTTATCCAAAGCCTGATTAAGCATAATTGCCGACCTCGTCGTCGGCGGCTTAGAGGGCGCAGTCGATGGACCTTTATAATGAGTTAATCCTAGAATCTCGGGAAAATCCCACCGTCGGCGGTGTTGATGGTGTTGTCGGTGCCCTAGTTCAATTCTGCACATTTTGGTCCTTTTCGCTCCAAATTTGCTCCTTTTTGCATTTTTTTTGCTCCAATGACCCTAATTCATCATTCCTGCAACAAAACATCAAAATACTTTTCTTTAAAATGTAATATCATAAAAAATAGTATAAAATAGGTATGAAAATCTCAACATATTTTCCTTGGTCAGGTAACTATTAATTGCATTAATAATTTGCCCCAGCATCATAATCTCATTCATTTTTTTTGTATACCACAAAATATGTCATTCAGTGACTTTGAATAACTCTTTCAGAGGGGATCATTTACTGATTTCATCATTCAATTCATGTTCATGTTGTAATTGAGTCGAATATGAAGATATAAAGACCGATGGTGTAGATGAATTCTCTAAATAGGTAGGCTTTAAAATTGTATGAAGTATATTCAATTTAAGTTCATCAGATTTTTCAATAGATGGAATTAACAGTTTACTTTTTTCGGTAACGTCCATCATTTTGCACCTCTCCTCAAAATACATATAGTCTTTTTTAAACAACATTTTAGACTCATCATGAAAGTTCAGTTCAATCTCATCTGTTAACTTACTCTTAAAACTACTTTGGAAATGGTCTTTACTTAAATAATCAATTTCATGCATCCAAAAACAATCATCATCTTTTATCTCAGCATAATATTTCATAGTTTTTAACACATCAAAAGTGCTTCCTGGTTATTAATATTAGTAGTCAACTTTCCTTTTTGTACATCTATCATAGCTTTTCTAGTAACTAGAAAAGCTCTCCCCAAAATAAGGGAATTTTCTTTAGCTTCCTCCAAATCTAATATAAAAAAGTCCATAGGAAAGATAAATTTATCCACTTTAATAAGCACGTCTTCTATAACCCCTTTTGGATAAATGATAGATCGATCAACTAAATGAAGGGTTACAGTAGTGGGAGAAATATCAGCTAAGCCTAACCTTCTAATATAGATAGAGGCATCACTTTAACACTCTCTCCTAAATCACATAAAGCTTTTCCACAAAATCTTTCTCCAATTGCATAAGGAATTGTAAAGCTATAAGGTTCCTTAAGTTTCTCAGGAAGCTTTTTCTAAAGTATAGCACTGTACTCCTCACTTAGTGCAACTGTCTTGTAATCCCCAAATTTCCTTTTCTTTTTTAATATATCCTTCAGAAATTTTTCATGGCATTTGTTCCAAAGCTTTAGTGAAAGGAATATTTATAGCTAACTTTGTAAGTACGTCCATGAACTTTGAAAATTATTTATCCAACCCATGCTATCTAAATATTTGAGAAAATAGAGGTGGTAGACTTTCTAAATTGAATTTAGTTGTAGATATTAATTTTTCCAGATCCTTAGAAACATGTTCTTCAGGTCTTTTATTTTGCTTTGTTTCTCTCATAAGTCCTTTCTCTTTTCTGACCACATCCTCTATCTCTCTTCCACTTCTTAATTGGACACCTTCTATTTGTTCATTATTATTCTCTTTAGGGTTGATCTCAGTGTTGCTACGAATTGTTTCTTGGGGTCTATTGCTAAGTGAATTAGTAATTTATCCAAGTTGACTCTCTATGTTTCTAATTGTAGCATTTAGACTTTGCAACTGGTTTCCCATTTGCAATACCACTTCATCTATAGACATCTTCTTATCCTCAAATTATTGATCATTGTTAGAGTATGATGGATATGAAGGTCTATAGTTTGGGCTCCGAGGATTATTCCAACTTCCATTAGGATTTTCATGATTATTTTCCTATTTTTGGTTTCCACCCCAAGTAGTGTGATTCCAGTTAAAATTAGGATAGTTCTTCCAACCTAGGTTGTAAAAATTAGAATACAAGTTGTTTATGGTAATTAAAGTCTCATATGATAAGTTAGAATCAATCGTATGCCCTAATGAACTTTCCTCACTTATTAGATTAAATTGAGGCAGGTTCATTCCAAATTGGTCCAACTTCCTTGATATTGCAGTAACCTTAGATGCAAGAATTGCAGTTTCATTTGTATCATGAACACTAGCTACTTTTTTAGGATTTACCCTTGTAGAGGGCCATTGAAATTCATTTGTATTAATTTCTTCAAATAAAACATATGCTTCATTAAATGGTTTTGACATTAATGATCCACCAGCAGCAACGCCAATTATAAACTTAAGGGATTCCACTAATTCATTGTAAAAAGTTTGAATGATTAACCAATCGGGCAGAGCTTGGTGTGGAGACATTTTTAGGAGTTCCTTAAATCTTTCCTAAACTTAGTATATTGATTCCCCTTCATACTCACAAAATGAGATAATATTATTTCTAAATTTAGTAGTCCTTGAAGGTGGAAAATACTTAGCTAGGAATTTCTGAGTTAACTCCTCCCAATTCTTAATAGAGCCACGTGCTAATGAGTACAACCACATTTTAGCCTTATCCCTTAGTGTGAAAGGAAAAAGCCTTATTCTAACAGCATCGTCTGACATGCCGTTATAACGAAATGTAACACAAAGTTCAAGAAAACTTGATAAGTGTAAATAGAGACCCTCCAAAAGAGTTCCCTGAAACTGATTGTTCTGCACCAGTTGGATAATCTTAGGATTTAGTTCAAATGAGTCAGCTACTTGAGTTAATTTCAACTATGGTAGGATATACATAATCCCTCAATGATTTATGATGATTTTCTAATTTATTACTTTGAATGTTTTCCATTTCCATTTCTAGCTTTTCAAGCCTTTTCTATTTTTTTATTTTTTTTCTTTTCTCTAACTCATGATCGTAAGGCACAAGTCACGCAGATCCTTTATTTTACATATGCAATATAACAAACAATACATTAACAATTAAACAAATAAAATAAAAGATATTCAACATAACAAAACATTTTCACAAACACCTTATTTTTGACACAAACAGTTTTTTTCACAACACCTTTTCATTCAAAAAAAAAACTTTACACACAAAAATAGTTTCTAAGACACTACAGTTTTCCAAGTCTGAACCTATTTACTTCACCTAATATTCTTCTAAAGTTCTTACCGAAGCTTCCCCGACAACGGTGCCAAAACTTAGTGCGCTCATAGTGTGTGTTATTTTTCTTCATGTTTTATGTCAATTCAATTCCCCTGAGACAGTGTCAAAAACCTAACCTGACCCATAATTACACAGTAATTTAGCTTTCAAAATATGGAAAAAACATTTTATATTTAGTAGCTAATAGAAAGAATCAAAGTATTATAAAATATAGCAAATAGTTCTCACATTATAAATTCTATGCAAGTGCAGGTATCGCTTCAAGCAATATAAGACTTTCTTAGTAAGCCCCGAATATCGATCCCACGATGAAGCGTGGAAAGATGTCCTTAGTCAAATTCCAGTCTAGTACTATTAGTCCTTAGTTTGAAACATCAATTAAAATGGTGTTTTATCTAGCAACTAATCCTAAATACGAATGTTAAATGTAAGGATAATAACTATTCCTAAATGTAAATATAAGTTATAAAGATAACCCTTTTTGGATGAATTGGTTTGGAGAACTTTAAGATGTTAAAAACTATTATTCTTATGTACCAAATTGTATAATGTAAAGGAATGAGATACATTAAATATTGTATGTGCCAAATAGGAGCAATTTTAATTCTCTAACATGATTCAGTGTTATGGAAAATCATTGGCTAATCTTAGGTTTAGTCCCTAAATCCATAGCTAGGCTAGGAGGATACTGTATCCCACTCTAAAGCTCCCACTTCCCTTCCCCTGAAGTCTAACTCTCCCTTTAGTTTTTAAACACTAAGATCAAATTGGGGATTTTTAGTCTGTCACCGTAGAAATCTCTAATTCTACACCCAATAAAGTATATTTACCTATTTGTTTGCACTTAATTCCATGAATGAAGTACTCCTTCAAGGATTTAAATGTGATTCTCACTATGTTGTAGAACTCATACTCTATTTTCAGGATCATATGTTTGACAATATATTTTAACAATTAAACTGGTCAGTTCGAAAAGAAAATTAAGAGCGAAATTGAAAAACAATCACAATTTATAATTAAAACTAGTTCTAACACACGTCCCAACATCCTAAACATGAATCCTACTCATTGCAAAAGAAAAGTAAAAGGAAAATAATAGCATAATCTTCTCATGCAACTATTTTCAAAAAAGGAGAAAGAGTAAGAGAAACACATCACAAAACACGAAGAAAACACAATAAAAAACTTCATTAATATCAAAGAAAATCCACTAGTTAAGTATTTAAAAAAAACATAAGATAATGAAGAACAAAATATTTAGGTTTTACCTCTTGAAAGAAAGATGAAAATCTCTCCCACAAAGTTTCCTTCTTATCTATGCAATGTTAGAACATTTGTTTATAGATTCTCTTAAAATAGCCGCACTAATCTCTCCAAAAAGGTAGAAATCTACATTTCTAATCCTATCCTAAGATCTCTAAACATTCTCCACATTTTTCCACTCACACACACCACACACACCACTTTTAATGACATAAAAGTACTCTATTATAGTGTAGGGATGAATTTCTCAAGAGATGCCTCAAGAAACCTTCCAAAAAAAGTCTAAATACATTGAATCTTCTAGAAATTCACTCAAGATCACGTCCAAACCATCTTTGGCGTTGTTGGCACCATTTTGGGCATTGTCGGTGCCATTTTGTCTTTGTTTTATGCACTTTGATTCTGTCATCGTCGGCGCCCACCCTACGCAGCTCCACCATTCTGTTTCGTTTGGCTACGTTTTACCTCCGTTTTGCCCCGTTTTAGTTGTGTTGCATTCCTAACAGATATAAATACAAAATAAGAATAAAAACAACCTTCACTTAAAGTGTAATTTAATTCAAAAATGTGTTACAAGTGTAAAAGAGATTAAGCATAAAAAGATATATTGAAATGTGTCAGGACATAATTTTCTTTCTTGCTCGTTTTTTCTCCAGATTGCACTGTTTTTGCTTCTTTTTCTCCAAAACTCCATTTTTGATACCTGAAACTAAAAATATACAAAATACATTCCTTTAAAGTGCAATATCATTGAAAATCACCAAATATAGACATTAAAAGCATATGAAAAATTGAACCTTTTTTTGGCGTATCATTTCCTTCTCATGAATTCTGAGCAGTCTTCTTTATCTTTTCTCTACAATGAGATTTGGTTTTGTGAAAAATTGATTTTATTTTATACAATTTTAAATGTTAATAATTTGTGATGATTCAAACTCCGATCTTCATTTTATTTTCAATTTGGCCAATTAAAATATTAAAATGTGTTAAGAGATATATGATCCGAAAGGGCTATAATTTCTACAACATAGTGAGAATCACATTTGATTTCATAGGAAAAGATGTCATCCATGGGGTTGAAAGCAAATAAATAGGGAAATCTACATTGTTGGATGCATAAATGGAGATTTTAATGTGACAGATTAAAATTCCCAATTTGCTCCAGTTGATTGGAAGCTAATGCAAGATTGTTAGCCCTCAAGTGAGGGATTAGTGGAAGCTCTGGAGTGGCAGTCGGTATCCTCTTAGCCTAACCACAAAATTATGGACTAAACACTGGATTAGACAATGTTCTTTATGTGCTTGAAAGATGGTAAAAAATATGATTGCTCCTGTTTGACACAAAAAAAAATTATATAATTTTAAATGATTTTAATTTCTTCGCAATCCATACACTCATTGTAAAGGGGAAGAATGCTATCTTAAATTTGAACTCTTCATCACAAAAATTTTGTTTTGATTTCATAAGTTTGCTTTTGAAAGTTTAACAATTAATTTAATTACACTAGTTTCTTTTATCTGCATTTTATTTAGTATACACTTAATTATTTTAGACTAATAATTTGTACTTCAGTTTTGTAGTTTGAATTGTGCTTTACGTTATTTTCATAAAAATTTACGTATAAGCATTTCCAACTTCCTTGTAGAATCGACATCTAGGATTCCATTAGAGCACTTTATTACTTGAGCAATACATATACTTGCATTATTATTAAAGGGTTTGACAGTTTATATATTCTTACAAGATAAAATTATTTTTATTAAATTTATTTTTGTTAGGTTTACAATGCATATTTATTATTATAAATGGTGTGTGTATTTTGTAATATTGAAAATTATTTATAAAAGTAACACACAAGAATCCATCGCATCAATTTTTTGGTGCCATTGTCGGGGAAGTAACGAAAAGTATTAGTAAATTACTTTATAGTTTAAAACATGTTATTTGAACTTAAAAAAAACATTTGTAGTTTAATCTAGATATTTTCATATTTTAGTGTGTTTTCTTATTTTAATTTCCTATTGTGTTTGTTTATACGTAGTTTAAGATCTGAAGATAGTACCTTCCGTTTAAGAAATAGAAGGAACTGTTAGAAAAATTCGAAATAATGAAAAAAGATAGATAATTTTAGTAAAATGGCTTGAAACTCAAGTAATGTTGTAAATTAAAATGAACATCATTAGAGACCTTTAAGAGATTATGCTAATCCTACAACAGATGAAATTCATTTGAGTATACAAAACCTTGTCGTAGCAGCAAATTCATTTAAGCTTAAAATTGCTACTATCCAAATGATACTAAACAATCAGTTTGGGAGAACACCAACTGAAGATCCTAATTTACACCTTACTAGTTTTCTAGAATTGTGTGCTACATTTAAATATGATTGAGTGTAGAATGATAACATTAGACTTAGACTTTTTCCTTTTTCACTAATGGATAAAACAAAGATATGGTTAAACTCGTTAGCACTTGGATCTATCAGAACTTAGGGGGAGACTTATCACAAAATTTTTTATCTAAATATTTCCCACCTTTAAAAAGTGATATATTTAGAAACGATATTACATCTTATGGCCAGTTTGAAGAGGAATCAATGTATGAAGCTTGGGAAAGATTTAAAAATCTCCTTATAAAGTGTCCACACCATGCATTGCTAGATTTGTTAATAATTCAAACATTTTATAATGGATTGGTTGGATCTCTTAGATCAATAATTAATGTTGTTTCTGGTGGATCATTAATGTCAAAACCATTCAATGAAGCATATTCTTTAATTGAAGAGATTGCTACTAATAATTTTCAATGACCCTCTAAAAGGGTAAATCTAGAATGTGTAGCTACTATTCATGATTCTGATGCACTATCTATGTTAACTACCCAAATTACTGTTATATCAAAGAAGATAGATCAATATGAAATGAATTATTCACATACACCACCTGTGCTTAAGGAAAACTCATTGGAACAAATAATAGAATCTAAATCTTCTTAAGAGACCTTAAATACAATAAATAATCGTTCTAATAATCCTTGCGCCAATTATTATAATTTTTGTTGGAAGAATCATCCAAAATTTAGTTGGAGTAATCATAACTCTAATGCTGCTAATCTGCAATAGGAAATAATGTTGTAAACTCATTAGGAAACTCCAACAATCAAAGAAATTAAACTTATAAACTTTATTACCCTCCAGGTTTTAAAAATTTGCAGAGAAAGGAGAAGAAATTGTCAATGGAAAAATTAATATTGCAAATGGGAAGTCAGTTACAAAGTCAAGGAGCGGCAATTAGAAACATGAAAAATCAATTAGGACACTTAGCAAAAAACCTCCAGGAACGTTGTCTAGTAATGTTTAGTAAATCCTAAATATCATGACAAACAACAAATTAAACCTATTCAACTGAGAGGCGGAATAGAATTGGAAATCAGAGTTAAAAAAGAAGTGGAAGTTGAGGTTTAAAAAAATGAGGTGGAAAAAAACTGGTGAAGATTTTCGTTTTGAGTCTGAATGTCCTATTAATCAATAAAAATCATTATAGAAAGACCACCATCTCTATTTCCTCAAAGACTGAAGCAGAAGAATAGAGATAATAATTTTTGAAAATTTTTAAAAATATCAAGGAACTTAATGATAAATATTCCATTTATTGAAGCCTTGAAACAAATGTCAAGCTTTGTGAAGTTCATGAAGGATATACTTAATAAGGAAAGGAAATTTATAAATAATGAGACTGTTGCAATCAGTAAAGAGTATAGCACTATAATTCAGAAGAAGCTTCCTAAGAAACTTAAAGATCCTATGAGTTCTACTATTCCTTGCGGTATTCACGAAGGATATTTTGGAAAAGCTTTATTTGATTTTGGAGCCAGTATTAATCTTATGCCTTTATCAATTTTAGAATGTTGGTTTTGAGAGATATTTCAACTACAACTATAACTCTTCAACTAGTTGATCGTTTGATTACCTACCCTAAAGGAGTTATAGAAGTATTTTGGTAAAAGTTAATAAATTTATCTTTTTTGTGGACTTTATTACATTATGGAGGAATATAAAGAAATTCCTATCATTTTAGGAAGACCATTCTCTGCCACTGAAAGAGCTTTGATAGATGTGCAGAAAGGAGAACAAACTATGAGAGTTAATGATCAAAAATTTACATTTAACATTACAAAATCAATGAGATACCTTACAAAAGGCCAAACGATTGAATGTTACAGAATGGATATTAACGAATATTTAAGCCATAAATATTTCATGAAGGCATTTGAAAAGAAATTTGAAAAATATTATTTAGAAGATGAGGATAAAATTCAAGATGAATCAACGAAAGTGAGTAATGAAGAATTGGAGCATGTTCAGGAACAATTTGAATTGATAAATCCTATAGATAATAACAAGAATTTGATTTCATCTATTGAAAAATCTTGGGAACTAGAAATGAAAACACTTCTTACACATTTAAAGTATGAATTTTTAGGAGATTTATCTACAATACCCACCATTGTATCATCAAAATTATCTAATAAACATGAACAACAGTCATTGGAAACTTTAAGAAGATATAAGAAAGCCTATGAATGAACATTAGCCGAAATTAAAGGAATCAGTTCTTCAATTTGTATGCCTAGAACTGTATTGGATAATCATCATAAACCAAGAGCTGATCCTCAAAGGAGATTGAATCCTATAATGAAAAATTTGTTAGGAAAGAGATTTTTAAATGTTTAAATGCTGAAATAATATATCCTATTTCAGACAATGCTTGGGTGAGTCCAATTCACTGTGTTCCAAAGAGAGGAAGTTTGACTTTAAAGGCAAACGAGAATAATGAATTAATACCAACAGGACAAGTCACTAGATGGCGAATCTACATAGATTTTAGAAAATTAAGTTCTATCACCAGGAATAATCACTTTCTTTTACCCTTTTTGTACCAGATGTTGGATAGACTGGCTGGGCACTTATATTTTTGTTTTCTAAATGGATATAACAGTTATCATCAAATACATATTGCTCCAAAGGATTAAGAGGAAACAACATTTACTATTCCTTATGAAAGTTTTGCTTCTTGGTGAATGCCCTTTGAATTATGTATTGCACCTGTAACATTTTAAAGATGTATGATGTCAATTTTGAGTGATTTAATTGAAAAAGAGATTGAAGTCTTTATGGATGATTTTTCTGTATTTGGAATTTCATTTGAAATATGTCAAAATCATTTAAAGAAAGTTCTAGAATGATGTGAAAATATGAATCTCATATTAAACTCAGAAAAATGTCAGTTTATGATTATAATAGGAATTGTACTAGGGCATAAACTTTTATAAAATGGTATAGAAATAGATCCTGCAAAAATACAGGTTATTTCTAACCTACCTCCACTTACTACTTAAGAGGAGTTAAAAGCTTTTTAGGACATGTTGGATTTTATAGGCAATATATTAAAGATTTTCAGAAATTACTAAGCCTTTATGCTAACTTCAGGATAATGATACAAAATTTGACTTCAACCAAGAGTGACTTAAAGCCTTTGAAACTTTAAAGAAAAAATTGATCACTGCCTTTATAATTGTTTCACCTGATTGGGAGAAATCTTTTGAATTAATCTGTGATGTAAGTGATTTTATAATTGGAGCTGTTTTAGAGCAGGGATATGATAAAATTTTTAAAGTTATAGATTCTGCCAGTAAGACTCTTAATGATGCTCAAATTAATTGCACCATTATTGAAAGAGAGTTTTTAGCGATTATTTATGCTTTTGATAAGTTCAAGTCATATTTAATTGTAGCTAAATGTGTTGTGCTACAATTATTAGTAAAGATGGACGAGAAACCAAGATTAATTAGATGGGTACTTCTAATGAAAGAATTTAATTATGTAGTAGTCGATAGGAAAGGAAATAATAATCAAATTGTTGATCATCTATCTAGGTTGAAACAGGAAGAAACACTTGGCTTGGAGAAAGAAATTAATGAAAATTTTTCTGACGAACAACTATATGATGTTAAAGGATGGGAAATATCATGGTATGTTGATATTGTGACTTATATTGTTTGTAGTATTTTACCATATTGACTGAGAAAACAACAAGAAAAGAAATTCAATCATGATGCAAAATCTTATTTTTGGGATGACTCATGTTTTGTACCAACAATGCAAATATTTAGTGATGAGAAGATGTGTGCCTTATAAAGAAATTTAAGAAATTATCCAAAAATGTCATGATTCTGAATTTGCAGGTTATTTTGGGAATGATAGAAGTGTTTATAAAATTTTGCAATCTGAATTTTATTGGCCTACTCTATTTAGAGATGTTAATTTATATATAAATAAACATGTGATTGGTGTTAGAGAGTACGTAATATATTAAAAATAAAGGGAATGCCTCTAAATTTTAATTTTAGAAATTGAAATTTTTGATCCATGGGGATTAGATTTTATGGGACCATTTATACGTTCATTTGGA
>NEWO01000210.1:543535-557563 GCA_003013225.1 Phalaenopsis aphrodite
ATGTGTGTATGTATGTATGTATATCTTTGATGAATGGTATTTCTAAAAAAGTTAATTGACTACAAGACTATAAGATTTATAATCAATTAAAAGTATTAATTAAGAAAATAGAATAAAAATTATTATATTAGATTCAAATGATGTTCTAAATCTTGCCCCAATCCTTAACATCTTATGACTACGTGATTAGGGTTGTCGAACTGACTTTTTGTCGTGAACGACTTGTGTTCGGCTCGCTAAGCAAACGAGCAGAATGCGAGCACGCTTTTTGAGCTCTAAATATAAATGAACGGAACATGAGCTGAGCCTTGGCTCTCTCGTGTTCGGCTCGTTTACACCCGTATCTGTGGGCCATCAGTGATCGTAGTTTCATATCTCTTAATCTATTTGATTTCTTCAAGATTTATGTTAATGCATTTTTATGTATAGATTTTAATTCCCTGCTTATCTTACTTTCTAAAATAAATAACTGTAATAAGAATAAGAAAACCAAATGTAAAATAATATTTTCATTTATTTTTAATCAGTACTTTAAAAATTGAATATCCTGAGTTTCGTGCTCGTAATTTTATAAATTGGGCATGATTGATGCTTTTATTATCTGCATTGTTTTCGACTCAATGCCTCATTAGTTGGACGGCTTGTAGAGTGTTCTCATGGCAAGTGGTAAGAAGCTCACGAAGAATGTGCCTGCGGAACAAATGATGATGAATGCATCTGGGTTGTCCTCTTTGAAACTTGGCCCTGAGTAGGAGCCAGAAATAAGGAAATGGTTGAAAACAATGAGCTGATTGGAAGGTGAAATGAGGCTAGTGGCAACGAAGCTGCTGGACAAAAAGTGCTGGCCTGAGGGTGAAAAGAAGCCTAGGGTGTTACGAGATCGGGAGGTGAAAGGCAAATAGAAGGAAAAAAAATTCCTTCATGCTTTTCATGTTTGTTTGTTGATGCAAATGAGGTGGCCCAGGTCATTGATATTCCATTACCATAAGAGGGTTGTGGTCCCGTTCTGAAAGTATTAAAGGAACACTTGATCCGGTGCAAAGCAGAGAGAAAGCGGTCTCCATCCCCAGCCGGTCCAGTAGAAGATGCTGAAAGGGTGATTGATGAACAGTGGAAGTTTATTTGCTTTATTGGCTCGCCACCGGGAGAAGATAGATGAGTCACATACTCAACCAGCCGATCTACAGTACAAGGTAAAAATAATGGCGCTGTAGGACGAGGGTGGGACACTCAATGGATCTAGCAGCTCTTTAGGCAGAGCTTGCGAATGTTCAACGACCTGCTTAGTTCTCCGGGTTAAGGCCCAAACTAGCAGTGTAGATAGATTTAAGCTCGGGCGTAGTGTTATATCATAAGTTGCTTAAGTGAGGGCTTGTCTTAGCCGAAGCGACAGAAGAACCAGTTATATAATAATTTTCTATGTGAATGAAAGAATGAAATTTCATTTTCATTAATTTTTGAAACATTTTATTTATGTAATTATTTACTTGAATTTTGTGTTGATGTAACTCAAATTTTTAAAATTGAGATACGACTTTCCACGATGCTTCAATTTCTGCTGGCACCATTTACATAAGAGATGAGAGTTGAACCCTTTTGCGGTTTTTGATTTTTCTGCTCCCTTTTGTTGTTTCTCTTCTCTCACCCTTCTTACTTTAGTTCAAATGGCTAACAAATATTCACCCCAACGCTTTGTGTTGTTCCCCGCCATCGAGAGATCCACACTATCTTTAGACAATGCTCCTCAGTGCTAGGACACTTATGTTTTCAACACTAATATCCATCTGCAAGTTGTTGAACTAGATGATCAGGCAATGGATGATTTTGGAAGGGATTTGATCTTCTATAGGGATCATATACACTGAGGTGTCTCGCTACCATTTTGCAAAGAGCTGCGATTGATTCTAAAATACTTTATTCCTACTTAGAATGTTAACAACTCAATATCGACCATAATTATGTTTGTGAACTGCTATCGGCGAAGAGAAATCCCTTGGTCACAGGAACTATTCTCTCTCATGTTCTCTTTCTGGGTCGAGCTAGATGGATACGTTGATTTTGGATGCACAAAAGTTCCTTCTATTGGCATATTAAAACAAAATCAATGATCGAAAGCAACATTTCATGATCAGTTGGACTAAAGGCTGGGGGATTCTGACCCATATGACTGACAAAGAATACAACAAGAAGAAGATTGTGCCTTCTCGAATCTAAATCATGACATCAACTATTGAAGGGAATCATCTCACCCTCCTCTAGTACACCTCCATAATGGTGGTGAATGGGTCCTGAGCCTAGAGAAGTTTGGTGTGATCAGTGCGGAGACATGGGCAGCATCAAATGTTAAGGACAAGAAGAAACAGGTTGAGAAATTTTCCTGGCTCAAAAAAATTTGCAAAAAAAAGTAGTCTTACTAGAATCTACCGAGGAAGCGAAAGAGGAAGCGACCGTTCACACCATTGGCAAGATCCTAGGTTTGGATTATTTTCATTCCACTTTTAAAACTACCATTGTAATACAAAGGATCTCAACTGGAGAATTTAATTTGATCAAGTGAAAGCCTATTCTAATGGGTATAGGTTCTTTCAAGGCACAAGACCAAAAGGGCAACATAACTCCAAGTTACTTGAGGCCTGATGCTGAGAGTCTTTGGATGAACAATTAGATTGGGAGTCGGGACTTCATGATAGGTGACCACTGATCCCAAAACTGCTTATATGCAATAATATAACAATGTCTCTGATTATGATTTCACTTACATTTCCTCACTTTGCAACAGAGTCAAAACTTGATCCTAAAGAAAATAAGAATTTAACTTTTCAATTTATATATATATATATTGGGATGCTACACAAGTATACATATCGTTATCAAGTAATATAGAACTTTTTGGTTAAGACCTAAATATCGAACTCACAGGAAAATTATGCAATATGCTCTATTGAACAACAAACTTTCTATTTTAAAAAGATAATTAATTAAACTATAAATATTTTTGCAGTATTAAAATTCAAATAGTTTTTGTATTTCCGATATTTTGACAAAACAGTAACAATTTAAAAAGATAACTTGAGTTTATGTAAAAGAAAAGCACTTAATATGACAATATCTTTCTCCTTATCATGAATCAGTAATAAGCATAGGAATTATGTTGTGGTAGTATGCAAATTGTGTTGTGCCAAATATGAGCAATTATATTTTTTTACCCTTACTAGAGATGCTATAAAGAACATTGGCTAATTTAAAGTTTGAATAGTTTTGAAGACCAGCTAGGTAGAGAAAATACCAGCTCTCACTCTAGAGTTCCCTCGATTCCTTCAACCTGTGGGCTAACATCTCGTATCAGAACCTAAAACAATAAACCAAGTTGGGAGCTTTAACCTGTCACCTTAAAATCCTCTAACTCTACAACATTCAATGATTATTTTTATATTTATTTGCATTAAATCATATAAATTATATTCTCACTCATACAATCTCATGTGATTCTTTCTGATTGTTGACTGAGACAATATCAACCCGGTTTTTACATGTTCTCACAACAAATTTTAAAATCTGGATAGGCCAAGTCAAGAAGTAAAAGAAGTTCATGGATTTAAATCATCACAACTTCTTCCAACATTAAAGATTAACACTCTCTACAACTTCTTCCAACATTAAAGATTAACACTCTCTACAACTTCCATTAAACATTTTAATTACTTATCATTTTAAGGAGAAAGATAATGAAAACTACTCAGAATTCATGGAGAAAACAAAACCATACTTTAGTTTAAAAGTAGAAATCATTGTCAAACTAATAAGAAGTCTCAACTAAAACCAAAAGTAATTCAAAACAAAAGATTAAAAACTTATCTCAAATCTTCCACCACAATCTTGAAGTTCCTTCGAATCTCTTCTCTTTTACAACACTCTTAACTCTCAAAATAAAACTAAAAACAGAAAGGATAAAGTAAATTTTTGGTGCCTAAAAATCTCTCCAAAACTCTTTAAGAAACTCCTCATTTCCAACACTTTTCAGAACTTTCAAGCAAACTTCAAAATGTCTCAATTTCCTTCTTTTATAAATCTCCAAGAGGTGCCTTGATAACTCTTCAAAGTGTGTCCCAATTTGATGTATTCTCCAAAGGATGCCTCCTTTCGTAAGTCTTTTAATAATATTTTCATTTTTTAGTGGTCATAACCACCCTCTTTAGCCAATAGGTGCCTCAAATACCTCTTCAAAATTTGACCAAAAAAAGAAAATCGCCAAATAGCTGCCTCTGGCACTTAAGCACGGGGCCTCTGGCGCTTAGGCGGGGCCTTCTATATTTAACCGGGGCTTAAGCGTCGGATCTGGTGTTTAGGCGCCAAAACACTTTAGCACAATTTTCACCTCTTTGCTCCAAATTTAATCCTTTTTCACTTCTTTTAGCATTTTTCACCTTTTTACTTGTACTTGAAAGAAAAACACGCAAATATCCTCCATTAAAGCGCAATATCTCAAAAATAGGTATAAAAATGCGTCTAAAACACTATATATTTTAGGTGTATCAAAATCTCCCAAACTTAAAAATATTATTTGTCCTCAAGTGACACATAAATCTTTAAAAACTAAATAAGTATGATATGTATATGAGTTTCTTTAGGAGTTACAAAAATTTAGATTTAGAAATATAGTATTCCAATTTAGAAAAAATATTCAGTAAATGAGGCCAACTTAAGGTTTTAGAAATTTTTTAATGTTAAGAATTATAAAAATATGAGTTCTTATCTAATTCAGAAATATTGTAAACTTTCTAAATTTATAATTTAATTCTTTTATTATCTCTACTTAAAAAATTTTATTTTAAATAATTTTATTTACTATATTATATTTTTAAGCTTAAGATTTTCTCAAATCTTATAATTGAAAAAGTTCAAATGTGGAACCAATTTTTGATTAGGCACTAATTCTCAAGCTTCTCCTCTCTTATTCTTTTCCTTTTTTTCTTTTTCTTTTCTTTTACTTTCTTTTTCTTTTCTTTTTACTTTCCTTTTCTTTTCTTTCTAATAATTTTGAATTTGGATATGCCTTTAATAATTTTGAATTCCACTTCTCATTCCCTAAAGTAAAGTCTTGATATAAATCTTTCACTTATAAATATAATAATTGTTTAGAAAATTATTTTAATAAAAGAAATTTAAGTAAATATAAAAGACTAAATTTCTAAATTTTTCAAAAATATAATTTTTCTTACTAAAGATAGTTACTTATATTAAACATTTTCTACACTAAAATCTTTTAACCTAAAATTATTCTTCATTACTTAGAATTTTAACTAAATTCTTACTCATTTATTTTTACTTCCCTAATATAATTTCATATACATGATCATTTTTCTTTTTAAATCAAATTCACTTATAACACATTTGAGAACAAATAAAATACAAGTTTTGAAAATTTTCTTCATTGCTCAGAATTTTAACTAAATTTTCTTACTCATTTCTTTTTACTTCCCTAATATAATTTCATATACATGATTATTTTTCTTTTTAAATCAAATTCACTTATAGCACATTTGAGAACAAATAAAATACAAGTTTTGAAAATATTTTTCATCCCCCCCCCCAAAACTTAAATTTTTAACAGATTAAATAGTTTAGCATCAGATATATATATGCAGGAATGTAAATTGAAATAACATGCTTACAAGAATTTTTATATCCTAAGTACACAAGTATAAAACTAAAAATAGGAGTAAAATTAATTTTGATCAATTTTTTTATCATTTTCATTTTAATTTAACATGTAGAGATTCATTAGACTTCTAAGTTGTAGGTACAAACATAAAGAAGAACAAACACACTAACTTTGACTTCACAGTCTCAACATAAAAACAAACACACCAACAATATAAAAGAAAAATACAGGGTAGCAGTTTTCTAAGTGTAAAATGTAAAACTAAAGTTAGCAAGATTTTCAACTTTCCAAAATATATAGAATTAAATTCGATCCTTAACTAATTAACACAGAACTAAACACACAACAACATTTAATACCCTAGAATTTAAATCAAAATACTAACAAAACACAAACATCACAATAATAATTAAATATAATTCCAAACCATCACATAATCCAAATAAACACATAAATGTAAATGTAGCAAGCCCAAACTTTATAATTTATAACACATCACAACACATGTCTCAAGTCCAAACATAAAAATAAACAACACATCACAAATCTCAAGTCCAAAGCACATCGTCTAACAAATATTACAGACAAAAAAATAATTCAGTCCTCCTCATCATATTCAGAATCACAACTAATCCAGATATTTGTAGATTCATAATCAGGGTATAATGAGGCCTTCCAAAGATGAGTGAAATTTCTCTTCATAATCACTTTTCGTTCTATTATACCCCTCAATATGTTCATGAATCTAAATTCTGAATTCTGAACTTTATCAGCGGTATAATTAATATTGTCCATCACCCTCTGTAATAATTGATCTTGGATCTCAGTAGACTCACCTCTAGAAGTAGAAGCACGTGAGGTAGATGGTCTAGATGTAGAAGCAGCAGACGTTGCCATTCCATAGCTCCTTGAAACTCCTCCTCTCTAACCAAAAATAGAATGTTTAGAATAAGTCTTCACATTCACCTTTATAATAGGCTTTAGAGGCAATAGTACTTCCTCCCAGCTATCATATTTCACTCCAGCCTGATCACATAAATAAAGATCAAGGAAGAAAATCCCTAACCTACAGTAGTAACGGTAGTGGCATAACTGATGATAGTCTGATATATGAAAGCTCATATGTTGATGAGCTTTCTTTTTTGGATACAATAACTTAACGTTGCTCTCTCTCTGGTAACTTCACTGAGATGATTTGTTGGTAGCAGGCGAGCAGAGATAAAATAGTGTCATGCCTTTGAAGGTGTACTTAACTTTGACGTAGAAAAATTGACTCTCCTCTCATTATTGATTTTCCATAGTCCTCTTCCAACAGTCGAATAAGAAATAATCTCATCTAGCTCCATCGCAATCGGACTATAGTTCGCATAAAAACACAAAGTATCTGGTGGCAAATGATAGAACAAATTGGTTACCTCCGATGAAAAAGGTATCAAATTTCATCTTCAGCTTCAGGGAGGTTTGCATAGAACTCCCTAACAAAAGAAAAAATTACAACAGCAAAAAAACAACAGAATCATTCCCACTTTCGGCGAAGGATCAAATCTTCCACAGATCCACCTGGATTCTTAAAACAACGCTCCTGGATAAGCTTCTGTGATTGCAACACATCATTGTACCTATCTTGAGCCTTTAAACTCACAAATTTTTTGGAATCAAAAGAGCTCTTTCTTTTACTCCTCTTCATTCTTGGTCCCACTCTACAATTTTATTAAATTCCAAAAATAACTTCAAAAATCAATTCTAAACTACTAAACTAAACTTTTAAAAGCATAAACTACACTTCCTATACAATTTCCATTTATTTTTCCTCATTTTTCACCATGAATAGTGAATTTTTGAATTATTCCAAATGTACTCAAAATACATGGTGAAAGTCCAAAATTGTTACATAGAAGTAAAGCACTTAACTTAAAAATCTGAATCTAGCAAATCTTTCTCAATTCCATCAAGAAATCTCCACTTAATAGTGTGCCCTAGCTTTCCAAAATCACAATTTCGAGAGGTTAAAGGTGACAGTAGGGTGAAAAATGGCAATTTTTGGGTTAATTTTTCACTTTTAACCGTTTGTGAACCTGTTTTCTTGAACCTGCGCTTAAGTGAGGATAAGTGGCACTTAGGCACTTGCCACTCGGGTTACCTCACGCTTAAGCGCGAGAATGTGGCACTTAGGCATCAGTGCATGATTTTTGATATTTTTAAATTTAAGTAAAATGTACTATTTGCCTAAGTATATAACCCATAAGTAGTCTCGTAACACTTAAATGACTATTTTCATCTCCTTTAACTCTCTTCTCTTTTAAAATTCTCTATATAACTCAATTCAATTCAAGGCTAAAAAAAACATAAATTTTCACACAAACAAATGTACATTCATGCACAAACTATTAAAAATACATGTATCACTTAATTTTCACTCCAGATAGTCTCGGATGAGAAAATTTTCTAAGCACAAACACTTAACAAACATTCACAATTAAACACATAAAAGCATAAACACTAAAAAAAAGACTTAAACACTAACACATAAACACAACGACTCATAACAAACAAACTCTAACATCAAAGTTAATTCCATTCTTCAGTTGATGGAACAAACTCAAGTCTTTCATTAGTCTCTCCTAGGGCAATCAGAATATAAAGTTGATAAAATGGATGGTGATGACAAGCTATGATACTATCTTCTTCAATCCATTTCTTCTTAAGAAACATCTCCTTATCTGCTTCCTCTATATAACTAGTATGGCTAAATTGCATTTTCAATTGTCCTCCAGTATGCTCAAGATGTGCATGAATCTCAATTACCTTGGTCTCAAGTAAAGCCATGGTAGTATCAATTTTGTTGATTTTTTCTGATATTCCTTCGATACTAACGGCTAAGAAACCATTATACATCTCTTGTGCACTTTGACTAATGAATATCTTTTGCATGGTCTTTTACATCTTCTTTAAATCCATCTCCCATGAAGACATCTTCCTAAAATCTCTCTCTTATAGACTTTAGGGCTGAAAATGATTTGTGATGAAATTCCTTCACAAAACCCTTTTATTTATAGGCCTAAATCTCTCTAATAACTTCTAGGAATGTCATGGAACTGCCTTGGCACATTTTTACAAACCAATTGGCAGATAAACCTTCTAAAAAATTTTAATTTAGCATATGTTTTTTTAACTGTCGCGTTAAAGCACCGAATATTGGCGCTTAAGCGCCAGTGCACAGTTTTGTACCAGTCAACTAAAGTCCAAATTCTCATTCTAATATTTCTAGGTTACTAAAAAAAGTCTTAAAATCAATACTAACACATAATAATCTTAAAAATACTACCCCAATTTTCTTAATCATACATAAACAACAATCAAAGCAAAAACACATGATAACTATGGGTTGCCTCCCACAAAGTGCTTGATTTTACGTCGTCAGCCTGACGTAACCAATGCTTATTCTGGTTGACACAACATCATTCGATTGTTAAATTTATATTGATCCCCTACTTAATAAGGTTTCACTCTTTGACCATTCAGTTTAAACACTTTATCAGTCTTAGGATCTTTAATATCCACAACTCCATAAGGATAAACTTCTGTACAACAAATGGGCCCATCCACCTGGACATATGTTTGGCTGGAAATAATCTTAAACTTGCATTATATAGCAAAACTTATTGCCCTGGCTGAAAATTTTTATTAAGAATCCTTTGATCATGCCACAACTTAATCTTTTTCTTGTAAATCTTAGCACTCTCATAAGATTCATTCATTATCTCTTCAAGCTCATTTAATTGTAATAATATTTTCTCACCATCATCTTTCAATTTATAATTGAACACTTTAATCGTCTAATATGCTTTATGCTCAAGTTCAACTGGTAAGTGACAAGCTTTTACAAATATTAGCCTATATGGGAACATTCCTATAAGAGTTCTATATGCAGTCCTATAAGCCCATGAAGAATAGTCAAGTTTGACTGAACAATCCATTTTTGTTGGATTTATAGATTTTTCCATAATACTTTAAGTTTCTTGATTTGATAATTCAGCAAATCCACTTGTCCGAGGATGATAAGCAGTAACAATTTTATGATTTATATGATATTTCTTTAATAACTTCTCCATTATGGCATTTCTAAAATGACTTCCCCCATCAGTTATGATAACTCTCGGCATCCTAAATCTACAAAATATGTTTGTTTTAAAAAATTTTGCAACACTTTGAGCATCACATCAAGGTAAAGCAACAACTTCTATCCATTTGGATACATGGTCCACTGTTAACAGTATATATAAATTTCTGAAAGATGTATAAATGGTCCCATGAAATCTAGTTCCCAAATATCAAATATTTCAAATTCTAGCATATAATTGAGGGGCATCTCATTTCTTATAAAAATATTGCCTATTCGTTGACATCTATCATAANTTCCCCCATCAGTTATGATAACTCTCGTCATCTTAAATCTACAAAATATTTTCATTTTAAAAAATTTGGCAACACTTTCAGCTTCACATTGAGGTCAAACAACAACTTTTATCCATTTGGATTTATAGTCCATTGCTAACAAGATACATAAATTTTCGAAAGAAAGTATAAATGGTCCCATGATCTAATCCCCAAACATCAAATATTTCAACTCCTAACATATAATTGAGGGGCATCTCATTTCTTCTAGAAATATTGCCTACTCGTTGACATCTATCACAGGTTTTGATACATTCATTAACATCTCTAAAAATAGAAGGTCAATACAATCCATAATATACAATTTTGTATGTTGTTTTATTAACACCAAAATGTCCCCCAAAATCAGAATTATGACATTTTTAGATAATTTCATAAGTTTCTTCTAATGGTACATATCTTTGAATAATCAGATCCTTTCGTTGTTTATATAAAAATGGGTCATCCCAAAAATAAGTCTTAGCTTCAGACATAAATTTTCTCTTCTGTTGGTATGTCATTTCATAGGGTATAATATCAAAAACAAGAAAGTTCACAATGTCAGCATACCACAGAACACACCACTCATTAATATTGAACAATTTTTCATCTGGAAAATGTTCATTAATTTTTTTTAAAATAGAGTGGTTTTTTTAATTCAAGCCCGAACCAATGATCAGCAATTTGATTTTCCAACCCTTTTTAATCTACTATTTCAAAATCAAATTCTTGCAAAAGAAGAATCTATCTTATAAGTCTAGGTTTAACATCCTTGTTTTTTATGAAGTACTTAATAACATAATGATCTGTATGCACTACACAATGAGTTCCAATTAAACATAATCAAAATTTATCAAAGGCCTATACTATTGCTAATAACTCTTTTTTTATTGGTGGAATAATTAATTTGAGTTTCATTAAGAGTTTTACTAGCATAGTAAATTACTTTGAAAATTTTATCATATCTTTGTCCTAAAGCAACTCCAATAACATAATCACTTGGATCACACATCAATTCAAAAGGTTTTCCCCAATCTGGTGAAACTATAATTGGTGCAGTGACTAATTTTTCTTTTAATAACTTAAAATCTTTTAGGCATTCCTCATCAAAATTGAAGATTGTATCTTTCTCCAGTAAATGACATAAAGGCTTAGCAATCTTTGATAAGTCCTTAATATATCGCCTGTAGAATCCAACATGTCCTAAAAAAACTCATAATTTCGCTTACATTCGTTAGATAAGCTAAATTAGAGATCACTTGAATTTTATCAAGATCTACTTCCATACGATTTTCTAATATTTGATGCCATAATATAATTTCTCCTACAACCATAAATTAGCATTTTTCCTAATTAAGTAATAAATTTGTTTCTTCACAGTGCTTAAGAACTTTAGATAAATATTCTAAACATGAATCAAATCAAGTTCCAAATACAGAAAAATCATCCATAAATATTTCGATCCCTTTTTCAATTAAATCACAAAAAATTACCATCATACATCTTTGAAATATAGCAAGGGCTTTACATAAATCTAAGGGCATTCTTTTTAAAGAAAAAGTACCATAAGGACTAGTAAAACTTGTTTTTTCTTGATCCTCATGAGTTATTTGTATTTGGTAATAACCAGTATATCCATCCACAAAACAAAAGTATTTATGCCCAGCTAGTCTATCCAACATTTGAAAGGGTAGTGAAAAATGATGCACATTTGCCACCCTGTAACTTGTCTAGTA
The DNA here is from genome assembly GCA_003013225.1 of Phalaenopsis aphrodite. Taxonomy (NCBI): domain Eukaryota; kingdom Viridiplantae; phylum Streptophyta; class Magnoliopsida; order Asparagales; family Orchidaceae; genus Phalaenopsis; species Phalaenopsis aphrodite. The sequence goes on from NEWO01000210.1 coordinate 555,368, forward strand.
GGTGTTACCTCATTATGTTCATTTACAGTCATAATTACTCCTCCTTTCCTAGGAACATGGTGAATTGTACTAACCCTGCACTATCTGAAATAGGGTAGATAATTCCAACATCTAACAACTTTAAAATTTCTTTCTTAACAATTTCTTTCATAACATGATTCAATCTCCTTTGAGGATCAGCCCTGGGTTTGCAGTTCTCTTCCATATGAATTCTATGCATACAAATTGAAGGATTGATTCTTTTAACATCAGTTATTGTCCATCCAAAGGCTTTCTAAAAATTTTTCAAAATTTTGATCAATCTTTCTTCTTCTTCCATCATTAACTTTGAGGAAATTATAACTGGTAAAGTAGAGGAATCTCCTAAAAAGGTATATTTTAAATGATCAGGAAGTAACTTCAACTCAAGTTCTTGAGGTTTTTCAATTGATGGAAAAATTGTTTTATCTTTGTCTATCGAGTCCAGAATCTTAAAACTTTCTCAAACATAGTTTAAATATTCCTTATAAAGATCTTCACATTGATCTAATTCCTCTTCTTGTTCGTGTTTTAAATCTTGTACTTAAGATTTTCTTTATATGTAGTTTTGAAATGGTATTCACTCAGGTATCTTATAACATTCATTCTATAACATTCATCATCTTTACCTTTTGCAGGATACTTATTTGATCTTGAAATATTAAAAGTAACAGTTTGATCATTGACCTGCATAGTTAATTCTCTTTTCTGCACATCTATCATTGCTCTTCTCGTGTCTAGGAAAGGTCTCTTTATCTTCCTCCATATCTAGCACAATGAAATCAACATGAAAGATAAATTGATCCACTTTCACAAGGACATCTTTTATAACACCTTTAGGGTATGTTATTGAACGATTTGCTAACAACAGAGTTTTAGCAGTAGGGGTTATTTCTCCTAATCCCAATCTTTTAAATATTAATAATGACATAAGTTTAATGCTTGCACCTAAATCACATAAAGTTTTCCCATAAAATTTTGTCTCCTATTGCACATAAAATTGTAAACTACCAGAATCTTTAAGCTTTTTAGGAAGCTTCTTCTGAATTATAGCACTGCACTCCTCACTAAGAGCAACAGTTTCATTATCTTCAAACTTTCTTTTTTTGCTGAGAATATCCTTCAAAAACTTTACATAGCTTGGCATTTGTTCTAAGGCTTCAGCAAATGGAATATTAATGGTAAGCTTCTTAAAAATCTCCATAAATTTTTAAAATTGCTTATCCAACTTTTGTTAACGAAGTCTCTAAGAAAATGGAGGTGGTGGTTTTTTAAAGTCAAATTTCAATGGAGAAATAGATCTTTCAGAATCTTTTGGAGCGTACTCTTTTGATTCTTAAATTTCTTCTCTCTATTTTAGTTTCTTTTTCAATCCTACATTCCAACTCTCTTCCGCTTCTAAGTTGAACGGATTTTACTTGCTCTTTATTCTTGTCTTTCAGATTTGTTTCAGTATTACTAGGAAGTGTTCCTTGGGATCTATTACTTAATGAATTTGGGATTTATCCAAGTTGATTCTTAATATTTCTAATTGTAGCTCCTTAACTTTGTAACTGATTTCCCTTTTGTAACACAACTTCTTCTATAGATAATTTCTTCTCCTTAAATTGTGTATTACTGTTGAAAACTAGAGGATAAGTAGATCTATAATTATTATTTTCTTGGATTTTCTAGTTTTTCAATGTGTTTCCATGGTTGTTCCCCCTTTGTTGATTATTATCACCCATAGCGTTATTCCAGTTAAAGTTGGGATGGTTCTTCCAACCTGACTTATAATAATTTGAATATGGGTTATTCTGCTTATTATTTATGGTATTCAAAGCTTCTAATCATGCTTGAGAATCTACCATTTGGCCTAATGAATTCTCTTCAATCATGGAAATTGGCTAAGAAAAAATCATTCCAAATTGGTCTAACATCCTTGAAATTATAGCAACTTAATTTGCTAACATAGTACATGCATCAGATTCTTGAATATTGGCTACTTTGTTTAGATTCACCCACTTACAAGGTCATTGAAAATTATTTGTAGTCATTTCTTCAATTAAAGCATAAGCGTCATAAAATGGTTTTGACATCAATAAACCACCAGCAGCGGCATCGATAATAGATCTAAGAGATCCAACTAATTCATTATAAAAAGTTTGAATTATTAACTAATCTAGTATAGCATGGTGC
>NEWO01000210.1:578571-626887 GCA_003013225.1 Phalaenopsis aphrodite
TATATATATATATATATATATATATATATATATATATATATATATATATATATATATATATATATATATATATATATATATATATTCAATTTGAATTTTTGAGTTTCATTTTCTTTGATTTCAAAGAGTTTCATCTTTAAATAATTTATTTTTAAATTTTAGTTTGAAATGTTGAGCTTTGTTTTGAATTCATTCTCAGAGAGTTTTAGATTGAGAAATTTGTTTTGAATAGAAATTAGTAAAGGAAAGAGCCAGATCTGAATAGAGAAATAGGAAGCTCTAAGCTAAACTAAGATATGGAACCACATTCCATGAGGTTTGAAAGAGATGTTTCTAAATTCTAATCATTAGACAGGGTTTAAATGAAAGCCTAGGACCTAGAATTAAGAATTAAGAGTAGAACCCATAATTCATGGAACCATTAGAAAATGGAAAGTCTAATGATAAGAATAACAGTTTGAATTTGTAATGGATATAGATATTACTGATAAATAATAACCCAACTCTATATAAAAGATCGAGAGAAGAATGAGTCACCAAAAAAAAAACTTTGCGGGAAAAAAATTTTTATTCACTATAAAAGTTTTTGAGAGACTTTCTACCAAGATGATTGGGCACATCGTTTCAAAGAAAAATACATTTTCTGAAGAAAGAAAATTTATCTGAAAAATAAGCCTGACAACTAGTATAATGAAAGCTTTCAAACTTCTACACAACCATGTTTTCCTTTTTTCCCATACCTCACGGGCGCAAGATAAGGTTTATTTTACTTCTAAGGACTCAGTAACTACCAAGGCAAGCCCTCATAGTTAATTACATCTTTAGAACCATGAGCCATAAAGAAAACTCGATTAATGTGATGAGTTATATTTTTTGATATCATACTTTCATAATTGAATTGATGGGAATTAGAGGGTTCAAGTTGGAAGAATTAAATTCAAATGGATGGGACATACAATTTGATGAAAATGCGTTATAGGAAAGGCCTAAACTAGATATAGATTAAAATTTGAAGAGAGATTTGAAAGGGTATGATGATAAGTTTGAACTTGTAAGGTGAAGTCAAAAGATAAATTAGGGATATTGGCTTTGACAGATTAAAATGGTTACAAGCCCTAAGTCAGAGATAGAGTCAGCCAAGAGAAGATTTTAGATAAGAAGTGAAACCCTTTGACTCTATATTGAGTTCTATGAGCGAACTAACCTAGACTTTGGGAATAACGTTTCTGGTCAAGATGCACATAACTTTCTGTTGTTCCGAGAACATTGGAATCGTTTGACATAGAGCATTTGTAGTTTGGAAGCAGTCTAAAATACCTTCTTTAGTAACTATGGGTTATTTCATTTTAAGGTATTCCCTCTAGTATCAGAGTAGGTTTGTTGTTTTATTTATCCTAGTCCTTAGCACTAACTAGGGTACTTAGACTAATTTAGGCTTATATACTTAGAATAACTTGGGGTATGTGTGTGGCCTTCAGTTTGGTATCTATGTTAGCTAACCTAAGGTCTATGTAAGATCTACTTAAATTCTGTTCTCTTTCTATATGTTTTATATGTTAATTTGAAGTTCACTAATTTAATTTTTCTTATTTGAATTCCTAAATTTAAATTAAAATTTTCAAAATTTTGAGTTTGTTAAGTTTGTGGAGAAACCCAAGAAGGTTTCATCCGTGTTTTAATTTCATGTATTTTTTTTGTTATTTTTCGTTTGTTTTTTAGCACAAAATAACATATGAAGTGAAATAACACATATACCACATGTAAAACCCCACATATACTTAGCCTTCGATTAGACTTGGGTAGTTGAGCTGAGGTGAGCTAAATTTCTAGTGTAGGTTAACTCAAGATTGAGCTGAGGTATAGTATGAATCAACTGGTTAGGCAAGTTTTGGGCTTGGGTTGGCTCTGGTTGACAAGGATTAGTTTGGATTGACTGAGGTTTTTCTAGGTTTGATTAGTGTTGATTTGGGCTAAGCTGGGTTGACACAAGTTGACTTTGGTTTGATTAAGGTTGACCCGTATTAAGCTGGGTTAACCTGAATTGACTTGGGTTTAGTTAGGGTTGATGTGGGTTAAGCAGGGTTGACCATGGTTGACTTTGGTTTTGTTAGGGCTTATTCTGTTTAACCTGGGTTAACCCTGGTTGACTTAATTTTAGTAGAGTTTTGGTCAGTTCCAGGTTGGACCAGACCTGGGTTAGGTGTCTGGGTTAGGATTTGGGTTAAACTAAGTGGGTTTGGGTTTCAAGTTTTACTACAACTTGAGGTTAGGTTTGGGTCAACCTGAGTCGAGCTCAAATCTAAGCCTGATCCAGGCTATTGAGTTGATTTATCTAGCCTACAATCAACTAAAGACTTAATAAGTAAAATACTTAAATTAAATAGAAACTAAATAGAAAGCATACTAGAAGAAGGAGGTTGTCGGAGGAGGAGGTTCATCAAAGAAATGCTCTTTCTTCTTCTTCCTCTGTCTGATTTTTGTGAGGCAAGTGACAGAGAGTTGGGATTGTCCCGGAGAGTGTCGAAGACCGCATATTTGTAGACTGGGGAAAGCGATGGTGGAGACCCCCATAGCAATCCAATTAGGCAGCTGGTTGATGACCACGATGAATCAGACAGATAAAGAGCCTTGGTTCGCCACCGGCAAAACAGTGCGACGGTTCATGCACTGATCCATGAACGAAAGCCATGGATCGATGGTGTGTCACGCAGAGTGGCCACACAAAGTGGCAACCCTAGTTATACTTGGGCGCGGTCACACCTAGACCTGACGTGGCCACACCAAGATATTTTCAGGCGTGGTCACAAACAGACTAGGCATGACCACAATGAAGCACTTTTGGACATGGTCACGCCAAGCTAATAAGGAAAGATTCATTGTTTTTGTCAATCTAACTGCATCGAGCCAAGAGAAAATATTTGTGCAATCCTATGTGACAAAAAAATGAAGTCAACACTTCAACATCATTCAAAATGTCAAAACTTAAATTTATATCTCTATTATTTTAAAAAGATTTTTCCTAACCATATAAGAACAACCTATGGTTCATTTGTTTGCTAAGAAGGATATTTCTCCATGCATGTAACTTCAATGCAAATATTTTGAGATTTATAACTTTTAATTACCAAGAAATATCCAATATATAAATATCGCGTGCGCATTTACATACATCTCACCCAATTCCTACATATTTACACATCTAAAATCTAAATTTGTAGTTAACATTTAGACCACCAAAAACTTTCATATCAGATCAAAAATATCATAATAACTTTTTGAGAAGTGAAATAATATTTTCTTTCAAAAGGTGATATCTAGGGCAGTCAAAAAAGCCAGTTATTCACGAACAACTCACGTTTGACTCATTACGTAGTTCTTGTTTGATTCATTCTTTAAACTAGCAAGCCGAACAAGAACAATTTTATCTTAGCTCAATTTATAAACGAGCCAAACACGAACTCAAAATAATTAAATCAAATCGTATTTATTCATATTTTTATATCAATTATTTATACTGAATTTAAAAATATTAAGTTTAATCACTTTTAAAAATTCTTTTGTGATATAATTGTAAAAAACATAAAGATATATATGTTACATATGTAAATACATAAGAATTGGGTCGTATTTATGCAAATACCACTAGGAAATATTCCGGCCAACCACCCCACTCATCTTTTTAACATTTATATGTTATTAATGTAAATATAAAACAATTGGCCGATCGTGTGTATGTAAATGCCCATGTAAAATGCTCACCGTCCTGGCTTGATGTATTTCTCATTTCTATTTAGTCCCGCACAATTTTAGTTCTGTTTCTCGTTAAGTACCGTTACACACTGGCATTGGGCCTGTGCTCTTATGTGGTAAATTTCTTCCCTTGAGAAGAGATTTAAAATATCAAATTTATTTTTGATAATTAATTATGTTATATTAATTTATTAAAATTAATAAACTACTATTTTGATCTCGAATATGATTTGATACGAATAGCTCGTTTACGCCAATGAGTTAATTTGTTGCTAATTTCGATCCAAACACGAACATAAATTTAATGAAAAAATTGAACAAGAACAGATTTTAAACAAACAATTCCAAAAGAGACGAACACGAACATGAGCACACATCTCTCATGTTCGGCTCATTTACACCCCTAATTATATATGTGAAAATTGAAGTTTAGGTTTATGAATAGATATATATATATATATATGCACTCAATTATAAGAACTGTGTTTTAATGAAATTTTTACACCTATTTTCTTTCCTATTACTGAAATTAGGTTTATTCATACAATAAATAATTTTTGTAATTTACTATGATTTTTATTAGATTTATCAGATATATAAAAGTTTCTTTCAGAACCGCATATTTGCTGATGATGACATTCAATTAACATTTCGTTGAGACAGGCAAATTTGCCATAAAATCTTGCAAGTTTGCCTCAGAAGTCCACGATTGGAAAAAGACGGTTTTGGCCTAAATCAAAGAAGGAATATTTAATTCATCAGGCTCAATCAAATTACTCTAAACCTGAACCATCCGATAGTTTTGCATACAAGCCATTTTCATTCCGACCTCTGCTTAGTCTTGTCTTTGTCAGCAGTGAACGTTTAAATATCTAGACAAAAAAGGCATATATGATTTTTCTTTTGCAAGTTGGAACTAGCATGCATGCTTTATTTAAAGTAAGAAAGCTTAGCAGTCTTGATTATCCAACAAGAATTCATATCAATGAAGCAAATGAATTTAGAAAAAGTAAAAAAGCAATGTTCCCTAAGGAAACCAAGTTTCATGAACTCTCTTTTTGCCTTTTTCACGTTTCTAGGCACTCAGGAACCACATATAAACTTGGTACAGATGTGAAGAAGGAAACTGGCCAATAGCATTGAGCTATCAAACAGATAAAGGATGCCGTTCTAAGCAAAGTTCTTACATGGAAAGGTTTGGTTTTCTATCGCTTTCAAGCACGTGGATTAAGATGGAATTCTAAGTAAAATACTAGAGATTCTTCTTTGGTTTTGTTAGGTCTGGCTTGTATAACATATAAGGGACAAATTCTGGAATAAAGCGGAGCAGAGAGGAGAGGAGGAATTTGTCCAATAAGTGGAGTTTCGTTATGTGGGTTGGGGGTGCTGGGGCAACGCCCTGCGGTACGGTATAAAAATAATTTGGTAATTACATATTTTATTCAGGGTTTACTCTAGGGTTATAAATAGACATATTTATAACCCTAGACCGATATGTTGTATCATGTATCCTTTTTTCTGGAATTGAAAGAAAGTCGTCGCTCTGCTCCCAAGGACTTAGACATCTTTGTCGAATCTCGTTATATCTGTGTGTTCATCAGGATTTGCGTCGATTCTTGTTTTTGTTTGCCCTAATTTTTCAACAAGTGCTATCAAAGTGAGGTTCTAGGGCATAGAAGAAAATTTCAGCGCAAGAAAAAGAAGATTTGGCGGCTAAGGTTTTGACGAGTCGGAGCGAATACGGCTAAGGATTTTGGAAAGGTTTGCGACAGTTCAGATTCGCCGCAGAGGAGTTCGGCTGGATGAGGATTTCGGCCCACATGAGGATTCGACGATTCGACTTCGACACAGTTCGACGAGGGTTTCGTATTAGGAATCGCGTCTTGCAGCAAAGGAGGTTCGTGTGTTACCGTGACCAGGCACGAAGATCTGCGAACAAAGGCTTTCGACGAGGCTTCTTCCACATGCGCCACGCAGAAGAGTTCGAAGGATTCGCGACGCGGGTTTGTGCCAGATTGTTCAGCGAAGAAGATACGGACGGTGTACAAGGAGTTCGGCGACTTCGCGTGATGGCTTGGCGGAACAGGCTGAGAATTGTGACATGCTTCGCAGGCGCGATGATTTGCGATTGTTTTGCGAAGTATCCACCTAGCAGTCAGATCGCAATAGGGGAAAGCTTTTTCTTTTGCAAGGGATTCTTCCATGAGTCAAGAATTTTGACACCAGTTTGGGAAGAAATTCGAGGTTCCGCGAAGGATTACAGAGGCAGAGGAATTTGCAGAAAAGTTTGTTACAAGAGTAATTTCAGATGGCAATTTCTGGTACAAAATTCTAGGAGGTGAAGTTCAATGGAACTGGTACTTTTGGATTGTGGAAAACAAGGGTAAAAAATCTGTTGGCTCAACAAAAAAACTTGAAAGCTTTACGGGCAACAAAACCGGATTTCATGGAGGATGAAAATTGGGAAGAATTGCAACAATGAGCGGCAGCAACCATCCGCCTATGTCTAGCATATGAGGTTATGTATCACGTGATGAATCTAAAATCTCCATGAGAGGTACGAAAGAAATTAGAAACTCTTTTTATGTCTAAATCTCTAATAAATAAATTGTATTTGAAGTAAAAGCTATATGGGTTGAAGATGCAAGAAGACTCTGATCTGCCACAACACGTGAATGGTTTCAATCAAATAATCACAGATTTATCATGGCTTGATGTGAGTGTTGAGGATGAAAACCGAGAAATGATTCTGTTGTGTTCATTTCCCTCCTCTTATGAACACCTGGTGACTACTCTAATATATTGGAAAAAAACTATCAAAGTTGATGAGATTACTGCAGCATTGTTGGCTCACAACCAGCGGAAGCAAAATGCAAGGCAAAACTCTCATGGCGACAATTTATATGTGAAGGGTAATCAAGATTGAGAAAGGAAGAAAGAGAATGAGGTTTCTGGAAGGTGAAATTCCATATCAAAGTCCAAAGGCAACAAGACAATCCATTGCTACAAGTGCAAGGAGCCGAGTCATATGAAGAGAGATTGTCCAAAGCTCAAAAAATAGATTGGGGAGAAAAGTGATGCATCATCCAAATCTATAAATATTGTCCAAAGTGACAATTCAGATTATAGTGATAGTGATATGCTTTCAATTTCATCAACTCATATCATGGATGCATGTATCCTTGATTCATGATTCTCTTATCACATAACACCTAACAAGGAGTGGTTTACTTCATACACTTTAACTAATTTTGGCTCAGTCTATTTAGGTGATGATAAATGTTGCAATATTGTTGATATTTGTGAAGTCAGAATTAAGATATATGATGACACTATTAGAACATTATGTGATGTTAGATGTAGTCCAGATTTGAAGAAAAATTTTATTTCCATGGGCACTTTACATAGAAATAGTTTTATTCCTAAGGCAGATGAGGACAGGGAAAACATGAGAATTCTTAAAGGTGCACTAACTGTGATGAAAGAAAAGTTAACTGCAGGTAATATCTACAAACTGTTGAGGAGTGCAGTTGTAGGTAGAGTTCATTCTGTGGATTCAGATGATAATAATACAAAGCTATGACATATGCGTCTGGGTCATCTTAGTGAACGTGGGATGGCAGAATTGCATAGACGAAACTTGTTGTATTGTGTTAAAAGCTACAAGCTTGATCTTTGTATGTTCTATGTTCTTGGAAAACAAACTAGAGTCAGTTTTATGACTGGAAAACACAAAATTGAAGGGATTCTTGATTATGTGCATTCTGATGTATGTGGCCCTACGAGGGAATCGTAATTAAGAGGATATCTGTATTTTGTTACATTTATTAATGATTTCTCCACTAAAGTTTGGGTGTATTTATTGAAGTAAAAATCTGAAGTTTTCTCCAAGTTCAAGCTGTGGAAAGCTGAGGTGGAGAACCAAAATGTTAGAAAGATCAATTTTTTGAGGTCTAATAATATCATGAAATACACAGATTCACAATTTCAAAATTTCTGTGAGGAGCATGGGATTCAAAGACATTTTTCAGTGCATAAGACACCACTACAAAATGTTGTGACAGAAAGGATGAACAGGTCCTAAACTGAAAGAGAAAGATGCTTGAGACTGAATGTAGAGCTTCTTAAGAGTTTCTGGGCAAAGGTGTGAATATGGAAAGTTATCTCATCAATAAAGCACCTCGGGCATCGTTAGGTAGAAAGGTTGCAGAAGAGGTATGGACATGTAATCTAGTTAATTTTGATCAATTGCAAATTTTTTGTTTTCATGCTTAAGTTCATGTACCTGGAGTTGAAAGATCAAAAATTGATGCAAAATCCAAGAAGTGCATCTTTCTAGGCTATGGGAAAGGCGTGTAAAGATACAAGTTTTGGGATCTGATTGCAAAAAAGATGGTGATCAATAGAGATGCAGTTTTTTTATGATCCAATTGTAAGTAAGAATCACATTCAATTTCATGGATGAGAATGTAGTCCATGGGTGTAGAATTGGAGATTTTAAGGTGATAGACTAAAATACCTAATTTGGTTCAGGCATTTAGAAATTAAAGCGAGGTGTTAGTTCTCAAGCGAACGAACTATGGAAACTCTGAAGTAAGAGCCAGTATCTTCCCAGCCTAACCTCAAATTTAGAGACTAAACACTAGATTATTCAATGTTCTTTATCACTTATAAAAATGATAAAGAATATAATTGCTCACATTTTGCATAATGCAAGTTTCTTCAATTTGATAATTCACTAAATATAATCTCATTGTAAGGGGAAAGATGTTTTCTTAAATTTGAACTCTTCATCACAAAACCTAGTTTAATTTTAATAAGTTTAGTTTTAAAGTTTATAAATTAGTGTAGTAAACATAGCTTCTTCAATGACATTAAACAAATTTTGACTTGTTTCCTTACTTAAGTTTCCTATAGTTTAAATATTGTGCTTTTACGTGATTTCCCTAACAAATTCTTACCTCCCTGTGTGATCGATACTTAGGACTCCATTAGAGCTGTTTATTACTTGAGTAACACGTATACTTGCGTTTACAACCTAGTGACGATTTAAAATTGAAAGTATAACTTAATTCACTAGGAGTGGCAGCTTTAAATATTTTAAAAGAGAAAACTTATTATACTTAAGTAAATTTTATTGTGATTAATCTGCATATTTTTTAGTATAGTTGATTTGTGTGTTATGTTATTGAAAAACATTTATAACACGAAAAAAAGCACAGTATCAGAGAATAATTAAATATATATTTTTATGTTGATACCTTTCATGCTTGTTAGACCTTTCTTTAGGTAAATTTTATTTTGGCGTGTTTAGTTTATATTTACTTTATGTTGCAAATTATTCTATCCTGATGAAAACATATAAATGTTTCTGATAGACATTTGTGGTAGATAAAATTTCTGAGTTATTTTTCTTCCTGCATATATTTTATGTACTAAATGTTATACATGTTAAAAATCATGTTTGAGGGGAGGAAGAAAAATAAATTTCAAAGTTAGTATACTTCCTTTTAGTTTAATTTTATTGCAAACATGTTTTAGGCTAGATTTACATTCTCCTACAATCATTCTATCTTGATTATGCATGTATATAAATATTATAGGATGTTGTAGTAGCTGGTAGATTCAGCTTTTATTTTTTTCTACTTGCTACATTTTATAGAATTGATTTTAAAATATTTAAAAATTTAAGTTTTGGGGGAAGAGGAAAAATAAAATTCAAAGTTAAACTTTACTTGTCCTAAAAGAAACGAAAAATAAATTTAATTTGAAAATTGATTTTTGTTATGTGAAGTTATATTAAGATTACTAAAATTTTACTTATAGAAATGCAATAGGAATACTTAGTAAGGACTTTAGTAAAAAGGATGAAAATAAAGTTAAGATGTTTAGTAGGAATTTTTTGGAAAATGATTTTAATATTTAGAATAGTAAAAAATTGAATTTTTGAAAAATTAAGAATTATTAGAGTAATACTTTTTGAAGAATTTAAACTCTATTAAAAATTCTCTTTCTAATGCTACATTTTTAAGTTAAGGATGAAAAATAAGTTTTTAACTTTAGAAAAGGGACGGTGAAATTCAAAATTATTAAAGGTCTATCTAGATATAGTAATCTTGACATAGAAAAAATGCTAAGAATTAAAACTTCTTAAAAGAAAAAAAAAGAAAAAAATGTAAAAAGAAAATATGTGAGGAGAAGCTCGAGGATTAGGGCCTAATTAAAATATGATTTCACTTGAATCTTTCTAAGGAAGAAAACTTAGGATCAATCCTAAGCTTAATTTCAGAAAGTAATAGTAAAATTATTTTTTTAGAAGTCGTAAATTACGAAATTAATATTTTTCTAATAATCGAAATTTGGGAAAATTTTCAATTATTTCTGAAAATAAATTGAAAATCATGATTCTTGAGTTTAATACTAAATATTCTTATACCTTAGATATCATCTAATTTGCTAAAAAATCTTCTAAGTTGGACTGTAACATTTCTATTATAAAATTTTAGGACATCCTATAGAAGCCCACTAACACATCAAAATATTTTTTTAAAGTTGTGTTACTTACAGACAAGTAATGTTTAAGTTTGGAGGAATTGACACGCCTAAAAATTACCTAATTTTTTATATATTACATGCTAATTTTTAATAGTATTTAATAATATTACACTTTAAAAGAATGTACTTTTCATGTTTTTGATTTCAGATACAAAAAATGGACTTTTAGAGAAAATGAGGTAAAAACGGTGCAATTTGGAGCCAAATCTAAGAATGATGAAAATTTTGATCGGGCAAATTTTGATATGTATTACTAAGCTTAATCTCTTTTACATTTATCACATGTTTTTTAATGAAATTTCACTTTTAATAAAGTTAATTTTCATGTTTATCTTATAGGTATAACACTTGGAGCGGACTAGAGAAACTAGGCAAAATGGAGAAAAACATAGCCAATTGGAGGTGCTGCCAGTAGGGTGGCACCTAGCCACTAGAAAGTGGTGCCTAGGCGCCAGTCTCCGCCAAAAACTAGTTTCTAGGTGCCACATTCTGACGTCATGGCTCCATAAATGGTTTAGGGGCAGTTTTTAATGACTCTTGGCTATTCTAGAGTGTTCAGGAAGATTTCAACTAGTTATGCATGCCCCAAAGAGTTATACAATGAATGTAGACATTTGGAATGTGAAGAGTTGGGTCTCTTGGAAAAAAGCAGATTCTTGGTTTCTTTTGAAGAAGGGTAGTTGTCTCTCATAGGGGATGATGAGACGAGTTTTTAGAGAGTTTAGATAGAGTTTGGGAGTGCCTCTACTTAGAGGCGTGTGGGTGTGTGCATGTGTGTGTGTGTGTGATAGAGAGAGAGAGAGAGAGGAGATGTAGAATTCTACCTTTCCCAGAGATTGGTGAGGGTTTTTGAGAGATGAGTATGGAAGTATATGAAGAGTGCATGAATCAACATAAGACATTGTTGTCGATATTTTCATATTTCATTCAGAGGAAAAAAGATAAGTATTATGTTTTTCATTATCATATAATTATTGTAAATACTTTCTAGTAGATTTTCTCTAATTTAATGAAATTTTTTGTTGTGTTTTATCCATGTTTCATGAGTAGTTTTTTTTTACTCTTTTTTTTATTATGAAGTAGTGACATGTGTAGGAAAATTTATTTTATGATAGAATAATTTTTATTTTCTGGTGATGAGCAATATCTCCTTTGCTTCATTTACATAACTTAAGTGGAAATAGATTATGTTAAAATCTATTGTAAGTGAAAAAAAGACTTAGGAAAGCAGTGATCTCGCAACTTGAGTGCACTCACTTTGTCGGTTGGCAATGGTAAAGTAGTTTAGGCGACAATGCAACTTTTAAGGAAATATAATTTAATGATCTATTTGCATTAGAAACTTCTAGGTGACGGATAGTGTATAAAACTAATAGACATTAAACGTACCTATACACTCGAAATAGTGTAAATAGACATATGTTCCTTGTTGACACATAATTAATCAATCCTTTTACTACTTATGTCATTGTCTTCATTTTACTTATCTTTTGCAATGAAATGGATTCATTTTTATGAATTTAGATTTACTTAGATGTACTCTTATTTCGTTAATATGATGGTATTTTCACCGATACTTAATTTACTATGCAAATTAATCACTTGTAATGTTAAAATATGTTGTGAAATATAATGACCCTGATGGGCCATGATTTTACCCAGCTAGTGAGTTCCACATTAAACCTTGGATGGAGGGGATGCCACATCCAATGCGAAGTACAAATAGATAGGGAGATAAATTTTGATGGGCGTAAAATTTGTGTTTCTAGGGTGACAGGCTAAACCCTTTACTAATTTGGTCTAGAGTTGGAACCTGAGTCATGAGTAAGTCTTATAGAGAGGGCACAATGGATAATTTAGAAGTGAGAGGCTAGAATCTACTCAGCACTACCATACAATCAGGAATTTACTTTAGATTATCCAACATTCTTTATGCACTCGGAAGAGAGTAAAGAATAGGCATGCTTCTGTTTTTCACTGACCATATTAAATTCTAAGCATTTCATTCCTACACTTTATCTAGGACGTCGCCTGAGAAAGCTAGTTTTTAACTTCTTAAAATTCTCCAAACAAATTTCTCTAGTTATGTTTATCTTTAGATTTAGGTCTGTATTTAGGAGTTGTTATTAGAAAAATACCCTTAATCTTCATTCTAAACATAAAACCAGGCAGTAGTAGACTAGATTTAGCCTAAGGGATTCGTACCTTACTTCTCTATGAAATCGACACTTTGGTTTTAAAAGAAAACCCTGTACTACTTGTAACGATATTTGCACTTAAGTAGTACCCCTAATCTTTGAATTATAAATTAAATTCTAAAATTCTACAAGATATTCATTTTGCACATTAGCCATCATAATTAAATTAGGACAAGTTTTTTGCCATGGACTTAAATATCTACATAATTTCAGGTTAGATCAAGTATTTGGTGTCGCTGCAGAGGATTGAAATTGAAGTAATTATACATATATTCACACGCACATTCTAGGGGCATCACTAGGCATTAGTCCCATACCTGGCAGTCGAGAGGTTGACGCCTAGGAGCCACCGACTCAGGGACAAGGCGTCGTGATACTAGGACCTGGGCGCCCGACCCATGAGCACCAAGGCCTCCCTCCAAACTTATGCACATAGAGAGCTTGGCACCTAGACTCCAGACCCCCGGTGCTTATTGGTCAGTAACTGTTGAAGGCAGTTTTGACCAGTTCCTTTGTAGGTCGTAGGGATTTACTTGGCCGGCCAATCATGATTTTGAAGCAAGATGGAAAAGTTTTTTTAAGTGTCTATGTTAGAGGATTGAAGGGTTTGTTTTTTCTTTCTTAAGGATTTAGTAGGATAGGTTTTAATGAGTTATTTTGGTGAGGAAGTTGGTTATAAAGGGAGGAGAGTCTTCAGGATAGCAACAAGGATCAGGATTCCCTTAGATGGAGGATCTCTAAAGCATTGCAAAGGAGAAGGAGATAGGTATTTGAGTGTTCATACTATTTTAATTTTTAAACATATGTAATAGTGTTTTTTTTTTCAATGAAGCTTTTTTGGTTTGTTTTGCATGCTTTATGAGTAATTCATTTTACCTCACCTTGTGATGTTTGAGTAAGATGTATAGGAGTGCAAACTGCTTTCAAAATTATTTTTAAACATTTATTCTGATGATTAACCTTCAGTGTTTCATTTACTTTTCATTTTGGCTAAGTGAAATGTTAAAATGTGTTGTGACCCATAAAGATTCGTGACAGTTATGGTAGAATCAACTAGGTTAATCACATTGAACTTTGGAGTAAAAGTGGATATCCTTCGTAGGGAGATGGAAATGTTAGAGAAATGGTATTTGATGGGTTCAAAAGTGGTACAAAGAATTAAAGTTGTTTTAACCAATCTTCTGTATGCACTTGAGAGAGGGTAAATAAGAGAATTACTTCTATTTGTCACTAGCAACATTTACAATTAATTGTTTAAATTTCTAATGCTCCACTCAATACAATACATGGGAGAGTAACTTTATAACTTGATATTTACCAATCCAAATAGGTTAAGTAAGATATCTGTAGGTTTTAATATTTTAAATAGATTGTAATTCCATAGGATTAGTTTGTAGAACTTCAAATTAATCTTAATGTCAGCCTAAGAGTGAAAAATAGTAGGCTAGAACTATTCCCTAAGTTAAATTCCATTGCACCCTATGGGATCAACATTCTAGACTAAAAAATCTGATATTACTGACAAACACGTACACTTGCGTGAATCCTTAGAGTGTGAGTGCACTTGGAAGCGGGTATCATATCCCTAACATCCAAGTCATCATAAATTAATTGATTACCAACAAACTTAGTTTTAGAATCTAAGCGTCTTCTTTCTTCATTCTAAATTGACTTTCCAGGAATATCTTCATTCGAATAAACTTTGTCAGCATTATATCTACCTTATCAATCTAAGAATTCTCATTAACATCATTCTACACATTGGTCTTATCTCATAATAATATTTCATTAACAGAAGGTTTAGAATTAACCTGAATTGCCACAATTTTGTTATGTGCATTCACTTCATCTTACATGTTGGGAGGAGGCTTTTTGAACTTTGAATGTAAAATATATCAATGAGGCAACCAAACATTCTACTTTTATTGCAATAATGATTATTTTGTTCTACACTTCCTTCTATCAATATCCATTATGAGCTGATCCAATTCTAACTTCTTTTGAAATAGCAGTTGTAATGTCATGTTCGACTAAGACTCAAGCTGCAGACGGTTGAGTAAATTAAAAGATGGCTCATCCATTTTCATAGGCCTCCCAAATATAGCTCAAAATGAGAAGAAGATTTCGTGATTGAAGAGACGTAACTTTAAGCCAGAAAAATGAAACCAAATTAGAATAATATGTGGTTATATTTGCGGGTCAAAATCCATATACCACTTTAGTGGCTTCATACGCTTGTTCTTAATCTTCAGTAAAAATCAATGCATAATCTTCTGCTCGACTCGGTTATGTTAAAATGTGTCCTCCATCCAACATCCTAACCTTCCGTTTCCCTAACAGTTTGAGATTTTCAAAGGTCAAATGAATAATTTCCATATTTGGATGTCCATATACGAACTTGACCACCAGTGAAAACTTACATGAGAGAGAGAGAGAGAGCAATAGTATCACTTTCAAAAAGAAATATTGTCGACTTACTATTTTTCTTACCTGATTTCCTTACAAACTGTTGACAGCTATTACCATTCAAGATATCAAGATATGCTTGAGGAAATACATAATTTTTTAAGTCTGTAGGTACAGTAGCTTTGTGACTATCTACCATCTCCGCAAAGGAAGACCTCTCAATCCTTCTGCCCACAGATTTAAGAGTGGTGGTTCTAGGAAAAGAGAATTTCATGAAATGACTAAAGATTTTTGTGTTGTTATTTTTTTCTTATGGAGCAGTAAAAGTATCAATGCTACATAAACCATTTAATCAGCTTAATCTAATTTGTTATCCTACTTGTTTCTTACAAATACTGTTGTTTCGATGCCTTCCACATTTTTATCTGATACTCCTTATGGAGAATTATTCTTCAAAATAGAAGACTGTAAGTAATGTAATAGATTATGTTGAAAAAAAATTTTTTAATCAAATTA
Organism: Phalaenopsis aphrodite; assembly: GCA_003013225.1. Classification (NCBI taxonomy): domain Eukaryota; kingdom Viridiplantae; phylum Streptophyta; class Magnoliopsida; order Asparagales; family Orchidaceae; genus Phalaenopsis; species Phalaenopsis aphrodite. The sequence goes on from NEWO01000210.1 coordinate 593,997, forward strand.
CTTATTATGTTCGATAGGTGGCTCACATTTTACACCCTTTTACCACTTATGAAATTTATTTAAATTACTTTAAGTTATTCATATATAAAGTAATTGTTCTTGCACTTGAATCCATCCTTATTGAAATTCCAAATTCTAACATTAAATCATTGCTTTAAATTGTAAAAACACTAGTGATAACTTTAATCAATAGTTCTATTAAGAATTTATTTTTCGTAGGATGCAATTAACTATATGGACTTGCTTTTGTGGGGAATGTGTATCCCGTACTAAAAAAAGCATAAATTACCTAAATTAATGTAATGAGCATCAATAAAAAATATATGCATAAATTCTAATCACCATTTTTGTACTTAAACAAATTGATAAATAGAGTTTTTAACTTTTGAAATGGTATATTTTTATTTATATTAATTCGATTATACAACTACAAATTTTCATTTTTTTTTTGTTTAGTTGTCCCCACTTAATTTTATAAAGAGGTCACTAAACCTTTATGGAAGGAGATGTAAACTTCAAATTGAATTGTGGCATAAGAATTTTTAAATGTGCATAGAATTCAAGGAGCACAAATTTTAAGTATCAATTTGTATTCATGCATGCATGCATGAAATAAACAAGGAATCATGAGCACACCAAAACATAACCCTGTTTTCAAAACGTGCTAGTCTTTTTTATATAACTTTTAATTTAGAATTATATTGTCTAAGAAATTCCTTAGAACTTATATTGAAATGCTAATAAAGACTATTTAAGCTTAAAAATCCTCGAGATATATTTTTTGTATATACGCGTGTTGTTATGACTCATAAAATAAATATTTAATTGCATTTATTAAATTATGTTTATTTATTTTATATAGTTAATAATCATAATTAATAATTTAAATTTATTTAATTAAAATGATCGATTTTATTTAAATAAATCCAGAAGACCATTGAATTAAATTTATTTTATTTTAAATTTAGATCTTTAGTACCATCATATTCGGCTATAAAGGGCCAATGCTGTAGAAACGCTCCACGTGGCAGAAGTGTTGCTGGTCCAAAACTCCGAATATCTGAGTCTGATAGCAAAGCTATGGCCCCCTTCTCTCAACCATCCACGTGCACCACCGTGGTCCTACAATCCTGTATACGATCAATTCATGTTAGTCGTGTTGGCAAAATATCTACGTCATGTCACATTCCCGACAGGAGATATCAACATTTAATACATAAAGACGTAACAATATATATATATATATATATATATATATTGCGTTTTTTAAATGATGAGAGCATACGCTCGACTGAATAGGAAAAAAAAAATTATTTTTAAAAGTACGAGAGAGTGCATTTAAAAAAATGGCTGAGCCGTTTAAGGTTCCCACTAAGCTCGTGCAATTCACTTGTTGATGCCACTATTATATTTTGAAATTAGACATGTTATAATAGTTTTCATGCATAAAATATTTTGAGTTCTTTTTTGTGCTTCTCATTAAAATCATCTTTATGATTCAAACTTGTTTGCAGACTTTGTTTCTTATTACGTTGGGATCGATCCGAAATAATACAACATGTCTAGTTTATTTTGATGCGTGCTAGATAGTCCACAACGAAAGATAAATGAATTAGCATCTTCACATTGAACGAAAACCCAACACACACTCAGGCAGTTGAAGAAAAGTAAATCGGAAAAGACTGTTCACCTTACTTTTGTGAGGACTCACTCACTCACCTGCACATAACCCCTAAACCAGGGTTATGCTCCCTTGCGCCTTATCAAGACAACCCCAAACTCCCAACCCCTGGTTGGGTTGGTTTTAGGGTTTTGGCTTGATGAGAAACCCAAGCTAGCCCCTTTTGGTAAGACATACCTCAAAACCCTAGAAACCTCCCTATGAACCCTAGGGACAACCATGACACTAAAATTCACAATGGCATTGATCCTTAGCCTAATCTAAGGCCCTCCCAACCCCCAATTAACCCTAAAAATCAACTTAAATTCCAACACACCCCTTCGACCATAGAACTTCATGGAACCATAGGTGGCTAAATCAAATTGGGCCTAACCCAATTTTGATCAATTCTTGACCAATTGAACCCATTGCCTTACAATTGAGTCCCAACCAAAGTGGTCAAGACATCAAATAACTTAAGAGCCTAAAACTTGCATCATGGGGACAACCCTAATAATTTACCAAATTACTTAATTAGGTATGTTATGAGAGGCATATTAAGCTTAAAACTTTGGGTTACGCCCAATCACATTAGGTTAGCCCTAATTTAAAATCCAAAGTCCATGGCCCATCATGTCCATGACAAATCCCTCATGGGTGACCCATGGCACAAACTGAACCCATTATGGCACATGAGTAAGCTAAACTATTTTGACTAAAATCCAAGAACTATAAGATAAATTTGACACACCTATCCATGCCATTTCACACTTCACACCTAGGAAATGACCTCTTTGACCAGGCCTTGGTGAGCCAAGACCGAAAGAAATCTGGTCTTAGCCACCCACCAAAAGCTTTACCCAATCAACCAAGCCCTCCTCCATGCCACCTTTACTTCTATTGGCATCACCATGGCCAGTGCATGGAAAATTGGAAAAGCACCTCCCCACTGCCCAAAATCTCTGAAAATTCTCTCCACATGCTTTGATGAGCAACCTGAGCTTTCTCACGCTTGCCAAGCTCATTCCATGACCTTCCATTCCTATAAATAGCCCTAACGCAAGAGGTATGAGACTCCACCAAGCTCCTTAAGAAACCTTTCAAACTCCTTGCACTTAACATAAAAAACCTCCCTCTTGACCAAGGCAATTGATCCCACCATCTTCAAGCCACTCCCTCCAATACCTTCCCTGATTTCACCACTGGAATCCAGGGAAATTTTTTGCCTTGGCATCAGTCTTCTCAAACCCTAAAACCAACCTTCCCAAAAGCTTCACAATACCTCAAGACATCCTCCCCAATCAAAAGTGAGCCTTCCCATAGCCTCTAACATATCCCAACACTAAACCATGGTAGCATTTGGTCTAGCACATAGCTAGAGCCAAATTCAGTCCAAATTGAAGCAAGGAGAAGATTCGTGACATCAAAGTGAAGCTCTCTGTCAAGCCCAATCAAGGCCTCACCTCTTAGGACAAGGTATGTATACAAACTTTTAAATAATTCATGCTCTCTAAACCATATAGATATGTTTGTCTCACCTTGATGAAGGTATAGGAACAAACCCTGAGCGATTTGGTTGAGAATAGAGGGAGATATTATGATTTGATCACGGACAGTTCTACGTTCTCAGTTCTCTGTAACGAGAGGATAATGAATCAATGTCATACGTTTTCATCTATTAGAAATGAATGACTAAGATCAGGCTGGACCACAGAACAATGGAGGAGGGAAGCACCGAACCGCGAGACAACATGACACTTATGTTGAAAGTGCAACAAATCGTGCGGCAACGCATGTCGCTTCGAAGTGGAAGAGGATAATGTGGTGCAAACTGGGTTAAGTAAGAAATTAGGATTTTTTGAATTAAATAAATCCATATTATTAAATAAAATTTCATAACTTTGGAAATAAAAATCATGAAAATAAAATAAAAATACCTCTAGGCTCAGTGAACAAAGGAGATAGTAATATAAAAAAAATGAACATGATTAACTTATATTTAATTTTTTATTACTTAAATAATCTATAGAGTATTTTAATTATTAAAAATAAATTTTAAGACAAAAAATATGAAAATTTCAGGGATTCTTCCCCCCACCCTTGGGAACATTTCTTGATTTTTCCAATGTTAGAGGACTGATGTGTAATAAAGCATGTTTAGTTTCACGAAATTGCACTTTAAAGGGTATTTCTTTTATTACAGATGTAACAGGTAGTAGAAGTGAATCGAAGTGGAGAAGAATCGGTGCAATGCAAAGTTGATATCAAGCAATTGGAGATCTAAGGGACTGGCATCTAGGCAGCAACTATTCACCAAGGCACTCCTACCAAGCACCTTGGCCCCACTTACTTGGGTGCTTAGGTGCCAGTACACAACCAAGTAGACAGAGAGGCTAGCGCCTAGGTGCTAGTTGAATGGTGCCTAGGCGACAACAATTGTTGGGCAGTTTTTCATCAGTTTCTCTTGATGATGTTGGAAGTTATTTAGAGGTTAAAATCAATTATTTGAGGATTCACCAATTCAATTATTTTAAGTTTTATTTCTATAAGAGTCAATCTTCAATAGTAGTTTGTAATTCTGTAGAACTAGTTAGCACAACTTAAAACCAACTTTACTTCCAGGCTAAGACTAATTTTAGTAAGCTAGAACTTCTCTTTATTCTAACTGACTCAGTCCCTATAGAATCAACTTTCCAGACTCAAAATTCAATATTACTAATACAACATGTACAAATGCATGAAACCCGTGCACTTAGAGTTAGGGTGTGTTAAGATTTAGCACTATTGTAGGATGTGTCTAGCCACCCCATCAAGTATTTTGGCATCGTTGCCAAGCAGTGATGGTGTAGTTAACCTACGAGAATTCTAGTTGAATTAATTAGACCTAGACTTGGAAATTTGTATTGTATTCTTAGTCTGTAATTGTTTGTTTGTTTGAAAAAGAAAAAAACATTAAAATAAATTGTTTACTTATTGTGTAAGTATTTATAAGTTGATCCTCTAGTTATTGAATGCATAGTGCATGTCCTATTAGACGACAATTCAGAACTAGAGATAGCAATTAGGAAAAATAGAAAACAGAAAAAACTTCACGAACTTGTATAAGAAATGACGAACAATCAACAAATCAATGTATATACCCAAGAATTGATTAATAATCATTTTAACATGCATAGACAATTAAGGGATTACACTATTCCTACCGCAGATGAAATTTATTCAAGTATTCAAACTCCTACTGTAGAAGCAAACACATCTGAACATAAGCCTTTATTATCCAAATGGTGCACAACAACCAATTTGGTGGAACCTCTTTTGAGGATCCAAATTTATATTTAATATTTTGGTATAATGGTGTGTCAAACGATGCTGATAAGCTTAGGATTTTATATATTTCCTTAAGAGATAAAGCCAAAAGGTGGTTAAACTCATTATCACCTAGACCAATTAGGACATGGGGATACGTGGCCCAAAAATTCCTAGCCAAGTATTTCCCATCATAAGAAACTGCTAAACTTTGGAATGATATTACTTCATTTTGCCAAATATAGGGTGAGTCAATATATGAGGCTTGGGAACAATTTAAGGAATTTATTTGGAATTGCCCACATCATGCACTGCCTTATTGGTTAGTTATCCAGACATTTTTATATTGGTTTAGTAGGATACATGAGATCTATTATAGATGTTGTTGTTGGTTGTTTGCTTATGTCCAAGCCATTTGATAAGGCTTATTCTCTGATTGAGGAAATGGGTACTAACAATTTTCAATGACCCTTTGAAAGAGTAAATCCTAAGAAGGTAACTAGTGTAAATGACACAAACTGTGTTTTCAATTCTAACTTCTCAAGTAGCAGTCATATCTAGAAAGTGACCTGACCGACAATTATACATATATTTATGTTCTGAATATGACCAAAATCTTAACCCAATTTATATTTAGTGGCTAGTGAAGGCTAATATAATAAAATTTAAATTATTTGTTTTCTCATTATGGGTACTACACAAGTATACTCAGTGTTTCAAGTAATATAGAGTTTTCTTTAAAAATATATGTATCAATCCCATAGGAAAATGAAGAGAAGGAAGTAAAATTCAGGAATTCAACTTTAAAAAACCTTTAATTAAGACTACAGAAAATATTTGAAGTAGTTCAAGCAAGGAAATAAATTTTATTAATGCATATGAATGCAAGTTAAAAGTAAATGCAGTGATTTAGAAAATTAATGATATATATAACGAGAGATTTTCTCCTTACATATAATTCATAATCAATGTAGGATTTTAATTGTTTAGAAGTTTGAATGTGGTATTCTGACAAATAGGAGCATACATATTCTTTATCCGTTTCGAGCATAAAGAATATTGGTTAATCTAAAGTTGGTGTTGGCATATAGAATAATGCTAGGTATGTTCTAGTCTCTCACTCTTAGATTACCCATTGTGCCCTCTCTATAGGATCTACCGGTGACCCTTAATTCTAATCTCTAGACAAATTGATAAAAGAATCTAGCCTGACACCCTAGAAACATCAATTTTATACCCACTAAATCTTATCTCCCTATATATTTGCATTCCCCCTCGGACGATCACCATGGCTCTTTCCAAAGAGAAATGTTATGCTCACTAGTTAAAGAAAACTTAGCCCTCTTAAGTGTATAAATTTCTCAACAAATTTTAACAATACAAGTGGCCAATTGGTAAAGTAAGTGAAAGATTAATAAAATTATCATCACATATGTTTGGAATAAAAAAATACTGAACAAATCAAAACCACCACTTGATTACTTAATATTCCAAGGAGAAATAAGAAAACTACTCAGAACACATGGGGATGATAAAACAAAACATGTTTATAAAGCTCAAATCCAAAGTACAACACTTAAAGAAAAAAATGCAAATACTTATCTGAAATGTTTCCTCAAGTACTCTTTTGAAGTTCTCTGACTTCTCTGACTCAAATAGACTTTTCTAGGACTCATAAAACTTCAGAAATCACAAAGACTCATCAAGGTGGTTGTTCACTATATATGGGAGCCCCACACTATATGTCATACTCCAACACTCTCCCTAGAAATTTAGAATTAATCCTTATTTATAGAGCTCCGAAAATGACCAAGGGTTGCTTCAAATATCTCTTCAAAATTTGGTCTCATATAATGGACCTTATAAAAAATAATTGTGGCCCCTAGGCGCCAAAACTGTCGCGCCTAAACACCTGTCGCGGTCTTCATCTCACGCCTAGGCGCCAATTCGACTGGTTTTGTCAATTTTCTTTGGTTTGGCCCATTTTGCTCCTTTTTAATATACTTTTACTTCTTTTTACTCTTAAACGCTTTCTCTTGCACGTGCAACCAAAAACAAAAAAAATACCTTCTAATAAAACATAATATCCTAAAAAATGAGTATAAAATATGCATAAAAAATAGGTAATTTTAAGGTGAATCAATTCCCCCAAACTTAAATGTTACTTGTCCTCCAGTAACCCTTTTTTTCAATAAAATAATATAACATGTGATAGTGGGTTTTACTTAAAGATTCCTATAATTTTTGTCCTGAAAATGTGATAATATAACTTAAGCACAGTTTTTAATAACTTAGGTTAGAACAAAAATATAAGGATACTCTCTACTTAAGTCTGAGAATTTTGATTTCTTATTCATTTCAAAAATAATTGTAATTTTTCATTCTCAACCGTCTCAAAAAAAAGATTAAATTAAAAGAAAAGAATTTATATGAAAATTCTACTAATAAAGATACTAATACTTATCGATCGTCAAATTGGAAGTTGTCAGTTGCCGAAATGGATATCCCGATGCCAGGTTCTAATTTAATTTATATATATAATTTAGGAAAAGTAACATTTTAAATTTTGAGAATATAAGACTGAACTGATCTCATATCCTAGGTAGTTTAAATAAAGGAGCCTAACACCGTAAGTAATGCATCTATCTCGAGGGCTAGACACACTCCTTACCAATGAGACTCGATTAAATAAATTAGGGAATTGATGACATCCGTTTAAGTCATCCAAAAAATCATTTTTTTTATGTTAATCGATAAGTTTTCCTATTTAATACAAAAAAATTAAATAGGGTTTATTAAGTCGGGTTCTTGAAAATTTCTTATAAGAGCAAGCCCTTATAGTTAATTACATCTTAGATAACCTAAGTCATCTAATAAAACTCTCGATAAAAATCAGAGGATATAGTCTTCAAAGAGTGCCAAGGATAGGACTTTTCAATAGACCAGACAAAGAAGGTCTGAAAGGGGAATGACTTAAATTTGGAACATTTAGTTTTAAAATCCAAAGGAAGAAGAGCTAGGAGATGTCACAGATCCTGAGATTAACCTCATTAACTTCTCAAGCTATCCCACTATTTAACTTCAATTTCGGGAAAGATAACTATTCAAATGTTTCATCTTGCCAATTTTATTAGTTAGGGCTTACATATGTGCGAGACGGTAGCACAAATATCTTAGAAGATATGAGAATTTAGGTCGTGTAGAACGATAATCATGGAATTCTAAACAGGTTAGGGCTTACATTGCACAACATAGTTGTGCAAAGGCCTAAGGAAAGAGTTGAGGATTTATGTCACACTAGGCGGATAATCTCAGAATTCTATAGCTTTTTCTTTAATTCTAAGGAGAAGATATGTTGTTGTAGATCCTCATGCTGTCACAGATTGCTGCACATAAAGCTAGCTCCAAGCTTCTTGATGAAGTAGCAGTCCTAAAGTCCAAGGCTTAAAAGGTTAAGTGACAAGTTTAAGTTCAAGTATTATATGGGGGGTTAAAATTGATTAGAGCGACACAGGTTAGAATCTCACTGCTCCCTCGTTTTGACACCATTATTTTCTTCAGATTCACTTAAACTCAAATGAATTTACTAAACTCAACTCAATGAGTTCCATACTTTCATTTAGACTGTGAGAAATTTCGTTAGCAACTGTAGGTTACCTCCTCCCAGGGATTCCCGATCATCTGATATAAACGTTTTAATTTAGTTGTAATTTTTATTTTGTTGTTTTGTTTGTGATTAAATTTTGAGTTGTCTTATATTTTGATTGTTGTGACAGTGGATTTTATCTTATTTTGATTTCTTAATTTTAATTTTGGTTTCAGTTTTGTAGCTATCCTAAAAGTTTCAATTTTGACATGCAAAGTGACCTTGTTGTTTAACATGCAAGTTCATAAGTAGGAAACAAGAGATAAAGAAAGGTAAATAAAAGTAAATTGCAATGCAATAACTTAAAAGCATACTTGTCGATTCTTCTAGTTCCTCCACCTAAAAGATCTGTATTTGCAATGCATATATATATATATATATATATATATATATATATATATATATATANTATATATATATATATATATATATATATATATATATATATATATATATATATATATATATATATATATATATATATATTCGTAGGAATTAAAACATGCTTTAAGAGAGTACAGGTTTGAAGTGTGTCTACTAGACCCTATGTCGTCTCTTGAGTCAGCACTATTTTAGGTTGTGGAGTTGCCTGCTGGAAGTTGTCGGCTGTCGGAATCGAAATCCATTCACCCGCTTCAAAAGGATGTTTTAAGTTACACATATATAAGTTTTAGATAAATATGAAATCAAACTGACCTCATATTTTTCAAAGTTTAAATGAAAGAGCACTATTCCTCAAACGTTGTATCTTTGTCGAAGGATAAATAAAAGACTTGAGGATGAGGCTTGATCAAATAAACTAAAAAATATATGACATCCGTTTGATCTGTGAAAATTATTTTATTTGCAGACAAGTTTCTCTATTTAATATAAAGAATTAAATAGGTTTTATTTTAAGATGAGTTTGGACAAGCTTCCTATAAGGTCAAGCACATATAGTTAATTACATCTTAAATGACTGAAGTCAACTAAGAAAACTTTCAATAAAAATAAAGAAATATTATCTTCGAGGAGTTCAAAAGGATAAGACTTCCCAAGCTATCCTATTGTTTGGGGAATGCTTCAAATTTTGAGGTGTGAAAGGGGAATGTTTCAAATTTGGATTATTTTGTTGTAGAGTCCTAAGGAGGAAGAACTAGGGGATGTCACAGATCTAAAAGAGAATCTTAGTGACTTCCCAGGCTATTCTATTGTTTGGCTTCAATTTAGAGGAGAAATAATTTAAGTGAATCATCCTACAAATTTTATTTATTTATGGCTTATATTTGTGTGAAACAATCACACAAATAGCCTAGAAGATGTGATGATTTAGGTCATGACCGACGACAACCTCGGAATCTTAAGGTGAGTTAGGGCTTAGATTGCACAATATGATTATGCAAAGGCCTAAAGATAAGTTGAGGATTTATGTTGCATAAGCAAACAACCTCAAAGTCCTATGGCTTGGTTATTTAATTCTGAGGAAGGAATTTGGTTTAGTTGCGGAAGACATGTTTTGTTGTTCAAGAGGGTTGTGCTCCCTACCATGCTTGCTCCAAGCTCCTTACTGTGACGAGTTTAAGTATTTTAGGGTGTCAAGTTATGATGTCAAATGAGACAGCCCTATGGTTGTAGTTCTTTAAATATTATGAGGTATGTTAAAGTTGATTAGAGCGACACCGGTTAAGATCCTAAGATTCTCTCATTTCGGTACCACTATTTTCAATTGGATTCACTTAGTCCAAATGAATTTACTAAACTCAATGAGTTTCATACTTTCATTTAGACCGTGGGAAGCCTCGTTAGCAACCGTAGGTTACCTCCTCCGAGGGATTCTCGATCATCTGATAGAGATGTCTTAATTTAGTTGCAATTGTGGTTTTGTGATGTTTGTGATTAAATTTTAAGTTGCTTTATATTTTGAATGTTGTGGAGGTGATTTTTATCTTGGTTGATTTTTAGTTTTGGTTTTGGTTTTGCCGCTATTTTAGCAATTTTGGTTTTCATGCAGTGTGACATCATTGTTTAGCATGCAAGTTCGTATTTTGGTTATACATGTAGGTGAGTAAGTACAATAAAGTACTAAAAATTACGGGAAACCAAAAATGCAGGTATATAAATCACAATAAAAGTGTACTTGAATGGTCTTCCCGTCATCTCCAACTGAAACTCAAAATGAATGTAAGGGCATTTTATGTAAAGCGGGAAAGATAAGTTTCCTAGATTATATCTTGGTAAGTCCTTAATGTTTTGATTAAGGATGATTTTATTATGCAAAACATATCAAGTTTAGTAGACCTCCGAGACATCTAACAGGTCAGGAGGAAAAAAGGCAGGTCCATGTTTTCCCCTCACCGCCTGGTGAAAAGTCTCGAGCTCATTTAAGCTTATTATGTTGCTTAATAATCCATCCTGTAAATATTTTTAGTGCTCAATGAACAGTGATATTTCAATTATCCCTAAGAGTAGGGTGATTATCATTTATCCTTCAATTCGAGAATTATGCAGGTGAAGACCCTTAAAGGGCTAAGTTAGCTTTATTGAGACACTATACCAATTTTAGCTCTAATTTCGGCTTGTAGTTTTTAATTTCTAGTTACATTCACTTTTCTAATCCTCATTTAAGCAAATTTGATTTAGCTTAGGTCACTACTAAGCCCTTAAGATCCTGGTGGATGTCTTAATCATTTTGAAAGAGATTAAATTTTAAGTGATAATAATTCATCATCAAAACATTTGAATGTCACTTGAACACTAGATAGGGGTATTAAATTAGTGAGTTATAGACACCCAAAACTATACCCCTAAGTCTAGGATTATTTAATTTGGTAGACTCACAAATTTTAATCGTCTAGGAAATTTCAATTTTATCATTTAATCAGAAAAAGTGAGATTGGTTTGTATCAATTAACCCCTTATTCTTCAATCATCCAAATGTGTTAATTAAGGTCAAAGGTTGTCCACTTCCCTTTCTTGAATTCAGCCTAAATGTTAATTAAGGCTAAATTTCTAAAATTACACTTTTGCCCCTAAGGCTCTATCACTTCATAATTCATCAAATTTAAATAAAATGGCTTTAGAATTTTCATCCCACCTTAATCATGGGACAATCAAGACATTAGAGGAGAAAATATGATTTTTCAAATTTTAATTTAATTTATATGTTTATTTATATGCAAGAATGGGATTTTTCAAAGAAAATTCCATAACGTGACCAAGGAAAAGGCTAGTCACTTGAAATTTTTACTGGAGGTAGAATTAGACTAGAGAAACACTTGAGCCAAAGTACATAATTTTTTTAGTTTTATTTTAATTATTAAAATTATTTTAAGTTCTAAAGTATGAATTAATTATAAAATAATTTAAATGTGGAAAATTAAGTTTTATATTTTTTTATTAAATCTCTCTGAGGTCAAGAAACTAAGAGAAATAAGTTTTAAATTTTTTTTTTATTTTTCTTTGACTTATTACAAATTTTTAAGTGAAAGATTAAGAAAAATTCATTTTTAGCCTTTAAAAATTATTTTAAGTTTTAAATTCAATGTTTTCACTTAGAAAATTAGGAAAAATATTCTAATTGTTCATAAGTGCTTAGGAAGCAATTTAGAACATTTTCATGAATTTTATTAGTTTTTTTTATTTTTATTAATTTTTAATTAGTTAAATATTCAAAATAGGCTTAAAAATGAAGTTTTTATTTTATTTACAATTTTTTTTTAGAAAATTCCTCCGATCACATAGAACTCTCAAAACTAATTTTAATAATTTTTTTAGTTATATTTTAATTATTAAAAATCATTTTATTGTCAAAAATGTCATTTAACTTAGAAAATCAAGTTAAGTTATCAAATGAGCTCCAAATATTTTGAAAATTTTATGGGGAGTTCTCTAAACTTTAAATCACAATATAGAATCAAAATCAAGTCATTTAGATGTTTGTTTTTCCTGAATTAATTTTTTTGTGTTTTAAGATTTTGTGAGATTTAAGTGTGTTTTTAATGACTTTGCCTATGAAAAATTTTCCAAGGGATTCTTTAGTCAAAATAAACTTTAAATTTTTTTTGGATTTTTCTAAGCAACATGCTAACTATTATGATTAATTTATGAAAATGATAGACATAAACTTGAAAAATATGGATCTCTGTCTAGATGCCTTCTTTGACCGTGGAAAAATCAGAGAATATCCCCCAAGACAGAGGCAACAACATGCCAAAATACCAAACCATGGTGAAATGTCTACATGCATTGAGAGTTAAAATACTTAAATCAGTATTTAATTAATTAAAAAAATATTCATCAAATAAACTCCAAACCATTACCACATTGTTCTCTCTCTTCACTTAGCACTAGGATATTTTTATTTTAGTTTTGTGATTTTTCTACTCCAAGATATGAATTTTTGAAGGTAGGAAGCATTTTCTGAATTATTTAATTCCCTATTTTTCTTCTTAAACACGTGGTGTCGCATCATCCTCGGCATCTCCGAAGCTCCACGCAGCGTCTTCTAATTCGACGCCGCTATTTAATTCAACCCGCGCTTTATGGACCATGCTCCCATCCGGCACAATCAGAGGCCTCCATTTGATACACGCACGATCCAACGGTTGTGGGTCATCATCCTTAAATAGGCTAACCCAAGAAACGTTCACACTAAAACCTTAAGATCTCCCCCTAGAATCAACCAAATCTCCTTGGGTTTGATCCTATGGACTCATCTAAGTGAGACAAACACATCCATATGGTAAACATGCCATTGAATTAAATCTAATTAAATGGAGAATGAAAATAGACTCAGGAAGAGGGGGAGTTCAATACCTTTTCTCTGAGAAGGGAAGCTTCAATTAGAGGTGCTCGGCACATTTTTGAAGGTCCAAGGAGGCTAGGGATTGAGCTTCTCGTCGTGGTGAAAGGTCTAGACCCAAATTCAATCATGGCCAAATTTGGGTGTTGATCAAAGTCTAGTGTAGAGGCTCTCTATGAGGGGGGTTTGATGAAGCTTTATCTTCTTTCACTGTGGTGAAGGTGTGGGTGAGTTTAATTTGATTGTTGTTTATAGTGGAGGTGTGGAGAGTTTTGTCCTATCTCCGACAAGGATTTAAGCTCAAAAATTGAACTCCAGCAAGGGGAACTAGGGCAAGGAAGTTGTTACGTTATACTGAGGAGGTCTCAAAGAGGCTATGAGAGCACTTTAGAAAGGTCTCCTTGAGAAAATTTTAGCACCTCTCTCTTAGCCGTGAAGGGGCCATTTTATAGCCATGGTCGGAGGCTATGAGAGCACTTTGGAAAGGTCTCCTTGAGAAAATTTTAGCACCTCTCTCTTAGCCGTGAAGGGGCCATTTTATAGCCATGGTCGGTGATACACCAAAAATATATGCATTTTTAGACCCACATTTTATACTTATTTTTTATGATATTGCACTTTAATAGAAGGTATTTTGATGTTTTGTTGCAGTTTGTTGATTTTTAGGGCTTAAAGCAAAAGGGATGAAATTTGGAGTCAAAATGATGTTTTTGAAGAAATGTTCCGCGCCAGCAGCGCCAATGGCGCAAAACAAATTAACGCAGAGATTTTTTACTCAGCGCCAAATCAGCGCTGACGATGCCAAATCAGTACCAACGGTACCATAGGCAGTGCAAACCCCATTTCTAGAAGGTTCGATGTGTTAGGACAATTTTTTGAAGAGTTTTTGGAGGCACCTCTTGGAGAACCAACCTTGGGCTCTATTTGGGGCCGAATTTCACCAGAAAAAGTGCTCCTCTCTCCTCCACTTTCATTGTTCGCACCACATCATTCCATTACACTTCCATGTTGGAGTCAATTAGTGATTTTTTTTTATAGTTTAGAGTTTTTGTGGTGAGATTTAGTGTGAAACTTTCTGTAAGTGTTGGAGAAGGGGAAAAGTGAGAGATATCTTCTTTCTACATTTCTTAGGAAAGGCTACAAAGGATTTGTTTAGAGAAAGAGTTTTCAGATAAGTATTGTTTGTTTATCAGTGTTGTATGAACTTTCTTTTATATAAGAAATTTGTGTTTTCTTTCTCATGAATTATAAGTAGTTCGCTCTATCTTTCTCCCTACTCTGAGATATGGTGAAATGAAGAGATAATATGAATGTGCCAATATTAAATTGTAAAATAAATTGTGATTATTTTTTAAATCCAAACTTAATTTAATTTTTGATCTGGCTAATTGAGTTGTTAAAAAGTATTGTGAAATATATGATCCGGGAAGTGAAGTATGAGCTCTACAACAGAGTAAGGATCATATTTGATTCCATGAAGGAGAGCATTTTTTATGGAATTAAGTGCAAATAAATATGGAAATTTTCTTTGTTGGGTGTAGAATTGGAGAACCTTTAAGGTGATAGACTAAAATATTCAATTCAGTCTTAGTGTTTAAAAACTAAAGCGAGAGCTAGCCTTTAGGTGAGGGGAAGTGGGAGCTCTGGAGTGGCCGGTATCCTCCTAGCCTAGCCACAGATTTAGGGACTAAACACTGAAATTAGCCAATGATTTTCTATGCACTGTATAAGTGTAGAGAATTAAAATTACTCCTATTTGGCACAATACATATTATGAGCATTTATCTCATCTCATTTTACCATAGCCTCATTGTAGTGAAAAAGATGTTTTTTCACATAAGAATCTTCGTTACATAAACATAGTTAATAGATTATAGTATTTACTGTTTTAAATTTTTTATATTTGATTTGATAATAGTTTAGAAAATTAATTTTAATTACTCTCAACAATTGAAATTAGTGACAGTGATTTCAATTGACTTTCTGTGAATTTCTTAGCAAATTTGTCATTTTCAATTTAAACCTTCCCCGTAGGATCGATATTTGGGGCTTAAATGGAAAGTTTATTATTACTTGATAACGATACGTATACTTGCGTAGAATTTGAATATTAATTGATTATATTTAATTAAATTTTACACAATCTATCTCAACAAAAAAGTCGGATCAAGTTTTTGGCACCGTTGTCGGGGAAAGGTAACTGTTGAATTAAATAGTTTTGATAAATTAAGAAATTTAGAGATAATATATGCACCATAAAAAATTATTATTATTTAAAAAAATAAAAAAAAAGTAAAAATCAAAAATCCAAAAAGAAATATTTTTATTAGAGTGTTTTACTTTGCTTGTTTTATTTATTTATGTGAAATATTGGATCTAAAGGTTTAGTACCTTACAATTCAGAATTAGAACGTACTATTAGAAAAATTCAAAAATAATAAAGAGAAATTAAAATTTTACATGAAATGGCGAATAACTTAGATAATCTAATAAATGAAAATCGACAAAGACCTTTAAAAGATTATGCGAATCTAACAACAGATGAACTTCAATTGACTATTCAAAATCCTAATGTTGCAGCTAATTTATTTGAGCTTAAATCTGCCATTATCCAAATGATACAAAATAATCAGTTTGGAGGATCACTTACTGAAGTTCCTAACTTACATCTTGCTAGTTTTCTTAAAATTTATGCTACATTTAAATATGACGGAGGGTCTAATGATGTTGTTAGGCTTAGACTTTTTCCTTTTTCATTAAGGGATAAAGCTAAGGCTTGGTTAAATTCGTTAGTACCTGGATCTATTAGAACTTGGGGAGAACTATCACAAAAATTCTTGGCTAAATATTTTCCACCCTTGAAAACCGCTAAGCTTAGAAAGGATATTACATCTTTTTGTCACTTTAAATGGGAATCGATATATGAAGCCTGGGAAAGATTTAAAGATCTTCTTAAGAAATGTCCAAATCATGCTTTATCAGATTGGTTAATAATTCAAACATTTTACAATGGATTGGTAGGATCACTGAGAACTATTATAGATGTTGTTGCGGGTGGTTCATTAATATCAAAACCTTTTGATGAAGCATATTCTTTAATTGAAGAAATGACTACTAATAATTTTCAATGCCCTATGAAAGGGTAAATCCTAAGAGAGTAGCTAGTATTCATGATTCTGATGCAATGTCTATTTTGGCATCTCAAATTGCTGTTATTTTTAAAACGATTGATCAAATGGGAATGAATTATTCTCAAGTACCCTTAATATTAAAGGAGAATTCACTAGGACAACTTATTGATACTCGATCATCTTATCAAACATTAAACGCTATAAATAATCAAAAAAACAATCCCAAGTCTAACTATTTTAACCCTGGTTGGAAAAATCACCCTAATTTTAGTTTGAATAATTATAATAATTCTGTGAATCCATATGGAAATCTGAACAATCAAGGAAATCCTAATTTTCAGCCTTATTATCCTCTGGGATATAAATCAAACCCTAACCCACAAGTTAAGGAAAAGAAGTTGATGATGGAAGAAGTAATGTTGAATATGAGAAATCAAATATAGAATCAAGGGGCTGCTATTAGAAATATTGAAAATCAATTAGGACATATTGCTACTGCACTTAGTAATAGATCCTTTGGAATTCTTCCAAGTACTGTGGAAGTTAATTCAAAAGATCAAAATAAAGAGCAAATTAAAGTTATTCAATTACTAAGTAGAAAAGAAGTTGAAACAAGGATCCAAAGAGAAACTGAAGTTGATGAAAAAAAGGAAGAAATGGAAAATGATCAACAGGAAAATGAACAAACACAGGGTCGTGTAGAAAAATCATTACCTCTGTTTCTTCAAAGACTGAAATAGAAGAATAAAGATAAACAATTTACAAAATTTTTAGAAATCCCTAATAAGTTAACAATAAATATTTCTTTTGTTGAAGCTTTGGAATAAATGTAAAGTTATGATAATTTTATGAAGGATGTATTAAATAAGAAAAGGAAGTTTACAAATCATGAGACCATTGCACTTAATGAAGAGTGTAGTGCTATTATTCAAAAAAGCTTCCTGAAAAATTAAAAGATCTTAGTAATTTAACTATACCTTGTGCAGTTGGAGAAAAGTTTTACGAAAAAGCATTATATGATTTAGGAGCGAGTATCAATCTTATGCCTTTATCAATTTTTAAACGTTTAGATTTGAGAGAAATTTCTCCTACTACTGTAACTCTTCAGTTAGCTGATCGATCATTAACTTATCCAAAAGGAATTATATAAGATGTGCTAGTAAAAGTGGATAACTTTATTTTTCCTGCAGACTTTATAGTATTGGATATGGAGGAAGATAAAGAGATTCCCATTATTTTAGGGAGACCATTTCTCGCAACAGGGAGAGCTATAGTATATGTACAAAAAGGAGAATTAATAATGAGAGTTAATGATCAAGAAGTGAAATTTAATATAGCAAAAGCTATGAAATATCTTGCAATAGAAAAAGATAATGAGTGTTTCAAGATGGAAGTAGCTGATTATCTAAGTAATGAGCAGTTTAAGAATGAATTCGAAGATAAATTAAAGCAAGGAGAAATTTTTGATACTGAAAATGAAGTAAAAGAAGAAGATTTAGATTATATTCAGGGCAAATTTGAAGCATTAAACTTGTTGGAAAATGATAGCAAAAATCTTATTCCTTCAAGTATTAAACCACCTGAACTTGAATTGAAGATATTACCTACCCTTTTAAAATATGTATTTTTAGGAGAGTCATCTACATTATTTGTTATTATATCTTCTGAGTTAATTGAAATTCAGGAACAAAAGTTAATAGAGATGTTGAAAAAGTATAAAAAGGCTTTTGGATGGACTTTAGCATATATTAAAGGAATTAGTCCTTCAATTTGTATGCACAAAATTTTATTAGATGAATAGTATGAACCTAAAGCGGATCCTCAGAGAAGATTAAATCTACTAATGAAAGAAGTTATTAAAAAAGAGATTTTAAAGTGGTTAGATGCTGGAATTATATATCATATTTCAGATAGTGTTCAGGTAAGCCCAGTTCACTGTGTTCCAAAGAAAGGAGGAGTGACTGTTGAAGAAAATGAGAAAAATGAATTAATATCAATAAGATAAGTAACTGGTTGGCGAATTTGTATTGACTATATAGAAATAAATACGACCACCAGAAAAGATCACTTTCTTTTTCCCTTTCTAGATCAAATGTTTGATAGATTGGTTGGGAACAAATACTATTGCTTTTAGATGGATATACCAGATATCACAAAATTCCAATTGCACCAGAGGATCAAGAGAAAACAATGTTTACAAGCCCATATGAAACATTTTCTTTTCGTAGAATGTCTTTTGAACTATGTAATGCACTTGCAACATTTCAAAGATGCATGATGTCAATTTTTAGCAATTTTATATAACATGGAATGGAAGTGTTTATGGATGATTTTTCTATATTTGGGACATTTTTTGATTTATGTCTTAATAATTTAGAAAAAGTTCTTGAGATATGTGAAAAAATCAACCTAGTCTTAAATTGGGAAATATGTCAATTTATGGTTGCTGGAGGTATTGTTCATGGGCATAAAATTTTTGAAAAAGGCATGAAAGTAGATCCTGCAAAAATCCAAGTTATAGAAAAATTATCACTTCCTAATAATTTTAAAGGGGTGAGAAGTTTTAGAGGACATGCTGATTTTTACAGGCACTACATAAATTTTTTTTCAAAAATAACTAAACCCCTATGCCAACTTTTAGAAAAGATACAAAATTTGATTTTAATGAGGAATGCATAACAACATTTGAGTTATTAAAGAAAAAATTAATGACTGCATCTATAATAGTACCACCTGACTGGGAGACAACATTTGAAATAATTTGTGATGCTAGTGATTATGCAAGTGGGGTTGTATTAGGACAAAGGCACGACAAAATTTTTAGGGTTATATATTATGTTAGTAAGACTCTAAATGAGGCTTAAATTAAGTATACTACTACAAAAAGAGAGTTATTTGTTGTTGTTTATGTCTTTGATAAATTTATACCTTATTTAATTGGAACTAAATGTATAGTGCATACAAATCATTCTGCTATTAAATATTTAATGCAAAAGAAGGATGTTAAATTAAGATTAATTACATGGATACTTCTATTGCAAGAGTTTGATTTTACTTTGATTAATAGAAAGAGAAATGATATTCAAATAGCTAATCATTTGTCTAGAATAGAAATAAAAATATTAACTAATTTTGTAAATGAAATTTTAGAAAATTTTCCTAATGAACATTTTTATAGTATTGATGAAATGGATGTATCGTGGTATGATGATATAGTAAAATAAATTGTAAGTGACATTCTACCACCTGATATCAAGAATCCAAAATTAAAGAAATTTATCTATGATTCGAAAGACTATTTTTGGGATGACCCATATTTATATAAATAATGTAAAAATCTAATTAATAGAAGATGTGTGCCTTATGAAGAAACTCAATAGATAATTAAAAGATGTCATGATTCTGAATTTAGAGGACATTTTGGAACAAAGAGAATTACATATAAAATTTTGCAAGCTGGATTTTATTTGCCTACTATTTTTAGAGATGTTAATGAATATATTAAAACAAGCGATAGATGTCAACGAGTACGAAATATTTCCAGAAGAGACGAAATGCCTCTAAATTACACATTAGAAGTTGAAATTTTTTATGCGTGGCGATTAGACTTTATGGGACAATTTATGCCTTCATTTGGAAATTTATATATGTTAGTTGTTGTTGATTATATGTCTAAATGGATTTAAGCTATTATGGTGCCTAGATGTGACGACCGGAGTGTTTCTAAATTTTTAATTAAAAATATTTTTACAAGATATGAAATACCGAGAGTAATCATTACTGATGGAGGATCTCATTTCAGGAATAAGAGAATCAAAAAATTAATCAAGAAATATGATATAATGCATTGATTCTCTACTGAAATTAAACGCATTTAAGAAAAATTGTAAATTCTTATAAATTGGATTAGTTTGCTAGACTAGATACTGCATTATGGGCATACAGAACTGCTTATAAAACTCAAATAGGAATGTCCCCATATAGATTGATTTTTGAAAAAATATGTCATTTACCAGTAAAATTGGAACATAAAGCATTTTAGGCTATTAGAGAATTTAATTTTAATTTAAAGGATGCTGGTGAGAAAAGGTTTTTGCAACTCAATGAACTGGAGGAGGTTAAAAATGAAGCATATGATAATGCAAAAATCTATAAAGAAAAAATGAAAATATGGCATGATCGGAAGAATGTTAAGAAGAAATTTGAACCTAGACAAGAAGTTCTATTATTTAATATAAGATTGAGATTGTTTCCAGGAAAACTAAAACCTAGATGGTTATGATCATTTAAAGTGATTAAAGTCTATCATTATGGAACTATTATTATTAAAGATCCTAACACTGAAAAGATATTTAAAGTTAATGGGCATCATTTGAAAAATTATTATGAAGGGCACATACCTCAATTTAAAGAATTTTTAATGTTAAGTCAACCCAACTAAGCACATGGTATGCCAAGCGCTTTGTG
The DNA here is from genome assembly GCA_003013225.1 of Phalaenopsis aphrodite. NCBI lineage: Eukaryota > Viridiplantae > Streptophyta > Magnoliopsida > Asparagales > Orchidaceae > Phalaenopsis > Phalaenopsis aphrodite. The sequence continues at coordinate 614,987 of NEWO01000210.1, forward strand.
AGAGGCAACCCATACTTATATTGCTATGTATTACTATTTAGTTTGTTAAGTATCTTATATATTAGTAGATAATAATCCTACACTATTGCATTTATTATAAATTAAGTCAAATATTGGTATTGGAGGAAAATTTAGAATCAAATTGAATAAAAAAATGAAAATCGCAATTTTGGCCACTAGCGCCGACAGTGCCAAAACGGGTGCTGACGATACCCTAGATAATGGACATCAGCGCTGGCAGTGCCAATTGAGAGCGTCGACGACATCGAGTGCATTTGGACGGTTTTAGATGACTTTTGGCAGGTTTTGGCGCGATTTCACTTCAGAATAACCGTCGGGATGAGTTTAAAAAGGCCTAAAAACATCCTTGAACGCCTAGTAACTTCCTATTTTCAGATTCCATGGCTTCCAAATTCAGAAATACTTTGAGGTATGGAGTTTTTAACAAAATAAAGTTTTTTAGTTTCGACGCGAAGCAATTATACGATAAAGTTATTACGAAGAGGAGATTGATCAAGGAAAGAGGATTTGTTAATCATGGAGTGATCAATCTTACTGGTCCGATTGATAAAATTATTCTACAAAGGCGTTGGAAAGTTCTGTGTTACAATACGTTTGCGGTTGTCGTACTTGTGGTGAAAGAGTTTTATGCAAACTTACATGGAATTACTCAAGGTGTTTGTACTATGTGATTGTATTGTTTGTGTTGTGATGTTGTTGAGACCCTGTTGTTATGTTATGTGAAAAACTGTTTTCATTTTTAAAATTTAGTTTAGTTTTGTTGTTATTTTTAGCACTTTGTTCTATTTTGTGATTAGCTCTTTCTCAGCAAAGTTTATGTATTATGTGCAATTTAATGTTTTTAGCCTTATAGTTTTCACTTTAGCACCTGCAGTATTTTCAAAATTTATATTCAAAAATTAAAATCTCCAACAGGTATAAATTTTTTTAATTATGTATTTAATGCTTTCTTTTACCCTTCATTTTTAAAGCTCTCATGTAAAAATCTTTTAAAAATTTAAGTTTGGGGGGGAGAATAAGAAAAATCATTTTTAGAATGAGAGAAAGAACTTAAGTTTATTTGTCCTCACTTAATTACATTTTCAAAATTTTAAATTTAATATGACCTTTGGTATTAGAGGTTAACTTTGGATAACTATATTTATGTTTCTAAATATATAGTAAATTTAAGTAAAAATTTTCAATAATAAAGGTTAATTCTAGGGGCTATGATAATTGGTAAAAGAGAATAAAACTATGTTTTTATATTTTTTGTAAAGGAAATTTTTATTTTTGAAGTATTAAAAATCTTAAAAGATTCATGTAAAAAGAAAAGAATTAAACTTTATGAAATCTTTAAGTTAATATAAATTTGTTAAGTGAAGAAATGTAAAAAGTTTTTAACTTTAAGATGAAGATAGTGGAGTTCAAAATCATTAAAGGCTATCCAGATATATTAATCCTAACATATTAAAAAAAAGGAGAAAAAAAAAGAAAGAAAATAAAAAGGGGATTAAAAATGATCCTGAAAAGAAAAGAAAATATATATATATGGGGAGAAGCTTGAGGAGTTGCCTAATTAAAAATTGGCTTCACTTGAATCAACTTAAGGAAAAAGACTTGAAAACATTTTCTAAACTTTTTATTTAAATGTTAACTTAATTATTAATAAAGTTTTATGAAGTTATGTTTTATATGAATTTACTAAGTGACTTTAATATAACAAATTTCAATTTTTCTTTGAAGAAATAGAGGATAAAAAACCTTAGACTTAATTATTGAATATCTTTACACCTTTAGTATTCACTGGAGTTGTTTTAACTTTTTCTTAAGTTATACTATTATATTTGGAAAACTAAAATATGGAATTCTAAAAGTTAAGGTCTTCATCATAAGTCATATTTTTTTATGTAGTAAAGGAGTTACTTGAGGACAAGTAACATGTAAGTTTGGGAGATTTCGGTACACCAAAACTATATGCATTTGAGACCCATATTTTATACCTATTTTTGATGATATTGAAGGTATTTTGATGTTTTCTTGCAGGTTGTTGATTTTTAGGGCTTAAAACAAAGAGGATAAAATTTGGAGTCAAAACGATGTTTTGGAAGGAATGCACAGCGCTGAGTGCAGCCCCGACTGCACAGAAAAAATTAACGCAGAGATTTTTTACTCAGGCTAAAGGTGGTGCAGACCTCATTTTTAGAAAGTTTGAGGTATTTGGATGATTTTTTGAAGAGTTTTTGGAGGCACCTCTTAGAGAACTGACCTTAGGCTCTATTTGCGTCCGAATTTCACCAGAAAAAGCGATCCTCTACGTTTTTCACTCCTCTGCTTTCATTATTGCACCACATCATTTCATTCCACTTCCATGTTGGAGTTAATTAGTGATTTTGTTTTTATAGTTTAGAATTTTTGTGGTGAGATTTAGTGTGAAACTTTCTGTAAGTGTTGGAGAAGGAGAAAAGTGAGAGATATCTTCTTCCAGCATTTCTAAGGAAAGGCTACAAAGGATTTGCTTTGAGAAAGAGTTTTCAGATAAGTATTGTTTATTTATCAGTGTTGTATGAACTTTTTTTTATATATGAAATTTGTGTTTTGTTGTTTCCTTTTCATAAAGTCTGAGTAGTTCCCTCTATCTTTCTCCCTACTCTGAGATATTGTGAAATGAAGAGATAATATGAATTTGTCAATATTAAATTGTAAAATAAATTGTGATGATTTTTTAACTCCAAACTTAATTTACTTGTTGATCTGGCCAATTGAATTGTCAAAATGTGTTGTGAAACATATGATCCTCGAAATGGAGTATGAGTTCTACAACAGAGTAAGGATCATATTTGATTCCATGAAGGAGAACATCATTTATGTAAGTAAGTACAAATAAATAGGAACATATTCTTTGTTGGGTGTAGAATTAAAGAACCTTTAGGGTACAGACTAAAATCATTTATTCAGCCTTAGTGTTTAAAAACTGAAGCGAGAGCTAGCCTTCAGGTGAAGGGAAGTTGGAGCTCTGGAGTGGGAGCTGGTATCCTCCTAGCCCAGCAACAGATTTAGGGACTAAACACTGAAATTAGCTAATAATTTTCTATGCACTGTATCAGGGTAGAGAATTAAAATTGCTCCTATTTGGCACAATACATATTATGAACATTTATCTCATCTCATTTTACCATAGCCTCATTGTAGTGAGAAGGATGCTTTTTCACATAAGAATCTCCGTTACATAAACATAGTTAATACATTAGTATTTACTGTTTTAAATTTTGCACATTTAATTTGTAATAGTTTAGAAATTTAATTTTGATTACATCTCAACAATTGAAATTAGTGACAGTGATTTCAATTGACTTTCTGTGAATTTCCTAGCAAATTTGTCATTTCAAGTTTAAACCTTCCCCATAAGATCGATATTTGAGGCTTAAATAGAAAGTATGTTATTACTTGATAATTATATGTATACTTGGGTAGAATTTGAATATTAATTAATTATATTTAAGTAAATTTTACACAATCTATCGCAACAAAAAAGTTGGATCAATCGGAGAGGGGTCATGGGTGTAAAATGGTGCTTAGGTGAAGGGTTGAGGAGCCCTTAAGAGCCATTTGGATGAGGTGGCCTCTATGGTTAAGATTGGGTTTGATTCAAGGGTGGTGGCTCTTGGTTTGGCCATTTTCAGACCACCAAGGTGGCTGGCCGATCAGGGAGTGGTCACTTCTTTCTCAGGAAGGTCAGGGAGTGGCTAATGATGATTAAGTCCCTATGGCAATCAATGATGAAGGAAATTTTATGGTTAAGGCCTAAAAAAGGGAATGAATCCCTTAATTTGGGGATAAATTGGTCCATAGCATGGTTTGGTGGATTTGGGGTTGTTTATCCTGGTCCTTAGGAGGAGCTTAGTGGCTGTGGAGTCACAAATTTGGTGACTTTAAGGTGGTTTGGCCAATTTGGTGTATAGGTTCAATTTGGGTCCAAATGGCTAAAAGTTGGGTTTGGCTTAGGCTAGCCATGAATTTGAGCCCAAATGATTGATCAACATTGTGTAGATGATTGTAATGAAGATTTTTTGTGAAGGATTGAAATGCTTTTGAGTTCAATTGGGGGTTCAATTTGAAGGATTTTGGAAATTTGGTCACTTTAGGCATGTTGGGCTAAGCATGGGTTAATTCCAAATTGATTATTGAAAACGGTCAATAAAAACTTCATGAAGAGTTTTCAACATAAATTGGGTGCCAATTTTGGGGCCAAGGCATTCAATTTGGGGCAAATTTGGGATTTTTTGGACTTGGAATAAAATTAAATGAAATTGAGGCTTAACCAAGGCCAATTAAAGGTCAATTTTTATGTGTAGGATTGTTATGAAGAGTTTAGGATTCAAATTGAGGCCAATGGAGTAGGTCATGGGGCTCAATTTGGTGAGATTGAGTCATTGGCCAATAATTGGGGTTTTGACCCAAATCAAAATTGGGCTCAAATCATAGATCAATTGACCTTGGATTTGGTTTAAATTGGTCATATGGAAGCTTAATTTTAGTTTAGGATTGAAATTGGTGGAAATTGGGACTAAATTGATGGACATTTGAGGTAAATTTGGGGAAATTGGGCCTTTAAAGGCAATTTGGGGTTTTTTGGTCAAAATGGTCAAGTTGTTCAAATTGAATCCAATTGAAGGGTCCAAATGGGTTTTGGGAACATTTGGAGTGATTTTGGAGGTTTTGGGAAAGCTTGGGGTGCCAAGGGTATTTTTGTAATTTTGGCAATTTTGGGGGTATTTTGGTAAATTTGGCATTTTGGGTAGTATTGGGTAATTTGGGTATTTTCAAAAGTTTTGAAATGATTTTTGAACAAGTTTGGATATTTTGGGTGAATTTGAGAATTTTGAGAATTTTGGCCAAATTTAAGCCTTTGGGGGATTTTGAGACAAAAGGACAAGTTGAATATTTTGGGTAGAATTGAGGAGCTAACCATCATAAATGAGCTATGGACCAATGTAAACCCCATTTGGGTCCTCTATGTACTGGTCTTAGCTAAATCCTAGCCTAGGGCTAGTAGGTTTAGGAGACCATCTACATGAGTCTCCCAAAAGATCAAGGGATGAACGTTACAAGTTTTAGGCTTAGGTTTGTGAGTGAGTGTGGGTGAGAAAGAGTGCAAGTGAGTGAACTAGATCCAGACCAGCACCCAGGGTCAACCCTAAGGTCAGACGGTTCTAAGGGGACTCTCCTTGAGCTCCCTCATAGTGACCCCACCTACTAAGTGCTAGAGGTTAGGACCAATATGTGGAACTTCAAGTTGAGCAAAGAAGATGGTAGAATTTCTAATGAAGAGGGTTCCTTTTCTAGTTTTCTAGGAATAGTCAATAGGAAAGCTCTATGGCTAGACCCTAGGCTACAAAAAAGGAAAAACTAAACCTCAACAGAAAGTGAGGTCAACAAATGGACCCTCAATAGGTGTCGTGTGATGGGCAAGCACATCACGTGTATTGGCGTTGACCGATGAGATCAACAAAACCAATACAGACTCCTAAGTCAACAGACCTAGAGGTAGAATTATTTCCACTGAGGAGTTAGCAAGTGAACATTTGATGAAAATTGAGGATTCAAAATCTTGTTGGGGATTAGAAAGTGGATTTCAAATTATCAGGTTGCGGGTATATCNAAAGTGGATTTCAAATTATCAGGTTGCGGGTATATCAGAAGATAAAAATTAGGATTTAGGTGTTGACCCCAAAAATGGGAGTTTAAATTCGGGTATCAATTCTGGAATAGGAATCAGATGCCATAATCTATTTAAGATGGTCTTAAAACTAATCTCGAAGAATGGGAGCTAGATGCCTTGAATAAATCAAAGGGTTTGTTCCCTCAACACCTGAAGTTTGATATTTTGACCATTGCAAAGCAATGCAAAATCAGATGTTTGTATCCTCTTCCTCTGAAATTTGATATTTGAACCATTGCAAAGCAATGCAGAATCAGATGTCTGTATCCTCTTCCTCTAGAATATCGTATAATTTGATTTGAAAGATTGTGATATGAGGGACTCCTAAAGAAATGTGGAATCGGATAAAAATCCTCAACCTCTAGAATATCGTATAATTTGATTTGAAAGATTGCGATAGGAGAGAATCCTAAAGCAACGCTAAATCAGATATAAAATACTCAACCTCTTAAAAATTGTATAGTTAGATTTAAAAGTTGCAAAAGGAGAAGATCATAAAGCAACTCGGAATCGGAGATAAAATCCTCAACCTCTAAAATATCATTGAATTTATTTTGAAAGATTGCGATAGGAGGAGATCCTTAAGCAACAAAAAATTAGATATAAAATACTCAACCTCTAAAATATCATGTGAACCATTGCTAAGCAACGCAGATCAGATGTGAAATTCTCATCCTTTGAAATATAGTGTGAAGCATTACTAAGCAATGCAGAATCAGATGTGAAATCCTCATCCTCTAAAATATAGTGTGAATCATTGCAAAGCAATGTGGAATCAGATGTGAATTCCTCATCCTCTAAAATATCATTGATTTGATTTAAAAGATTGCGATAGGAGGAGAACCTAAAGCAAAGCGGAATCGAATATAAAATCTTCAACCTTTAAAATATCATTGAATTTGATTTGAAACATTGCGATAGGAGGGGAACCTAAAGCAATGCAGAATCAGATATAAAATCCTCAACCTCTAAAATATCATTGAATTTGATTTGAAAGATTGCGAAAGGAAGTTAACCTAAAGCAACGTGAAATCGAATATAAAATCCTCAACCTCTAAACTATCATTGAATTTGAGTTGAAAGATTGCGATAGGAGGAGAACCTAAAGCAGCACGGGATCAAATATAAAATACTCAACCTCTAAAATATCATGTGAACCATTGCTAAGCAATGTGGATAGGATGTGAAATTCTTATCCTCTAAAATATCATGTGAACCATTGCTAAATAATGCGGAATCGGATGTGACATCCTCATCCTCTAAAATATCTTGCTTCAAATTTGTGGAAAACTAGTAGAATTCGCGAAGATTGACATTGTAGAGGAAAAATTATGAAACTTTGTGAGATTTTGTACAAAATGTGAAATTCTGCGGTGATGTGAAGACAACTAGTGCAGACCAAGGTAGTTGCGCTGCGCAAGCAAAGAGTAAGAAACCTCGAACTCGAGAAAATTATCATTTTCTTTCTTTTTGTTAGTATTTGGACCCAGCTTTAGACAAGCTCGGCGTTTGAGCTTCTAAGAACGAGTCTTTATTTCTGAAACATCAAAAGGCACAGTACTTCTTGAAGTATCATCCACTGACAAATGACAAGTGTAGAAAATAGCTCATTCCTTAAGGTACTATCAGAACTATATTCTTTCAAGTACACATAAAGATGTGTTATTTCGACGGATTCCACAGCTGAAGAGGCTGCAAGTTTGTAGCTTCGTTTGTAGCAGTCATCATTTGATTTGTTGTAAATTTTGTAAAGGTTGTTGAAGTTGTCTTTGAGAAATCTTTCTGACGTTCTTCGAGTTGATGTTGGAGTTGTATTTGCTGGACACTAAAAGATGTGACTTCATGGTTGAATTTCCATTAATTGCTAATATTATCATCATTCCTTTAATTATTTCTTTCTAATCCTAAGAAGATTTCAAAATTTTGGTCGTGTGATCAAAAAAAATTTCATTTTCCAAAGATATTTCCGATTCAATAAATAACCGACCAAAAGACTCAAGATCATTAAACTTTTTGTTGAATATAATATCGGAAAAAATTTCTTAAGAGAGCATTTTAAGTTTCATTAATTAGAGGAAACTCGGACACCAATCTTTGATTATACGTCCTCCTCAAGCTTCTTCTCAGAAAGACTTTTCTCCTTTTTTTCTCTTTGATTTTTGGATTAAACTTTTCACACACAAAAAAAAAATTCTTCTTTTTTTTCTCTTTTTTTTTCTTTCTCCGTGTTTTATTGAGAATTACTATATCTAGTCAAGCATGATTTAAAGATTTTGAATGTCTAATTCAAACACCAATTTTTTATTATATGCTCATCCCAAGCTTCTTCTCGAGGGATTTTCACACAATTTTTTTTGCACCCTTTATTTTCTGAGAATTACTATATCTGGTGAAAAATATTTTTTTAAAGATTTTGAATATCCAAATTCCCCTGACTAATAATCCTCAAATGTTTCTTAAGTTGAATTTTAGGATATTATAACTCGTCCGAAAGTCAGAGCCCAGTCACGTGGCAGGAAATTAAAAGGCTCGTGATATCTCGAGTCAACTACTCGTATTTCAACCACACTTTCTTAATTTTAAATCAACTTAGGACCTGGTCTGAATTCTTTAACGTGGATGACTTAGTTATTATGGCATTAATTTCATTCTCCCCTGAATTCATAGTCTTATCAATACATCTAAAATTTTCTTTTCGAGGTGACGAGTTCTTTAAACATTGAACAATTTTGAACAACAACAAACTCTTGCTTTTCATTAATCGCAGTGGGAGGGATGGGATAGACTAAAATTGATCCTACTAGTATCCCATTTTAACAAAAATAGTAATACTGTAGTAGCCAAGAGACATTTCATTCGTTGGCAGTTGCGTAGGAATAGGTTAGAACAAACAAATCGACCGAAATCATATTGATACAACCTTTTTCAGGTTCCTTTCAAATATTCTTCTGGGATCGTTACGTCCCCATTCTTGAAATTCTCCTCGAGCAAGTCTTTGAAACTGCAACACTCATCTATGTTGTATCCAATGAACATGTGGTACGGGCAATATCTCGGATTTCCTTTCTTGTTAACCTCGTCAGGCTTCTTCGGCTTGGGCAATCTGAACTTGGGATTCTTGATCAGCCACAGAACATCTTTTTCACTGCTTCATCTTTGAAAGAGTATATCTCATTTGATTGAGTGGTCATGATTTGAACTTGTCTTTCGTATGTCTGGTAAGGTCTTTGCTGAGATGGTTGTTGAATATTCTGACAAGGATGTTAGAAGGTTTGTTGATGTTGTTCGGCTTGTATTTACATTTGTCGTTTTCCCCTGCTAACCACAGCAATTGTCCCAGATTTCTTCTTGAATATCTTGGTTATCCTGGACTTCTCGGCCTTCTCATAAGAATACATATGCTTGACTTCTTCTTGCAGATTGCTAGCTTTGCTGAGTAACTTCTCGAAAGACTTGATTGTGAGTCCCTTAAGCATGAAAGCTATCGGCCCATGGATGCTTTTGAGTAAAACCTCAATTACATGTTGTTCCTGTAGTTGAGGTTTACACTTCATGCTAAGATTTCTCCACCTCAAAATGTAATCTACTATAGTCTCATTAGGCTTTTTTTTTCTACCACAAGATCTCCAATAGAAACATGTGCTGCACTCCTGCAAATCTTTTTACAAACAACAGCTCTAACTCGTTGAATGACCTCACCAATCCATTAGGCAACTTGGCATACTAATCAAATGCTATTCCTGACAGAATAGTCATAAACTGATGAATAAGCAAGGCTGTGTTACCTCCAGTATTGCCACAACTAGCTCAAAAATGTGCTATGTACTTTCTGAGATTTCCACTCCCGTCAAATATCTTAAATTTTGGTGATACAAAACCTTTAGGGTAGGGTACGGCATATCGGACTCCTCTGGGTAGGGTCTACCCTTTAAAATAATTGCACCACCCTTAGACATGGTTAAGGCCTCCCGAACTTATTCAACCATTTGTTTAAATTCATTTTCTAGTATGACGCTTTGAACAGAGCATTTCTTCGATTGTTCATCAGAGGTGAACTCTTTTCCTTCATCTGCAGCATGAATGGTTTCTGGTTGGTTCGTTTCTAGAAGTGTCATCTGTGGTGATTGTGATTGTCTTTGTATTGCAATCATGGCGGTCTTCAATTCTTCAATTTTCTTTTCCAGATGACTGATATGCTCATCCCTTTGTTGGATGGCCCCTTGTCTCTCATCCACGGTGTTCTCCTCACCAGAAGAAGGAGAGTCGCACGTAGATAACTCAGCTTGGGTTTCAATGACATTGATTTGTGTTAATATTTTGCCCATGTAATATAACACATCATAATTTTCATCATTCATATCTTTTCTTTGTTCTTCAGATAATAGTGCAATAATGCCTTAGAGTTTTTCCAGCTTAGCGTCAATCGAGTTTCCTTTGATTACTTTTAGGTCAATTGGGGATTTCTGAAGACTGTCATTTCTTTTATTGAGCACCTATGTGGTTGTGTAGAAGTTAATTGAATTAACCAAAGTCATATTTACGGAAACTTTTTCAGGTTCTTTCAAAAACTCTTTCGGGATTGTTAAAATTCCACATTTGAAATTCCCCTCAAGCCAATCCTTGAAGATATATTAGTTTTCTATGGTGTGGCTGAGCAACTGGTGGTATGGGTAGTATTGAGGATGATCTTTCATATTGGCTTCCTCTGGCTTTTTTAGATTTGGTAGACTAAATCCTTATTTCTTTAGCAAGTCATGAAACATCTTTGACACAGCTTACTCTTTGAAGGAATACACCACTTTTTGTCATTCTGTTAAAGACAATCTCTTATTATTTGCTCGGTATAATCCTCCCTGAGGCGGTTGTTAGCTAGACTGGCCATATTATTGTGTCTGTTGTTGGTAGGATTGTCGAGGCTATTTGGCTTTCAAAATTTCTTGGTTACGCCTTCTTTCTTGTACCTTTATCAGTTGTGCAGGCTTTGAATGGACCCAATCTCGAATCGAAAAAATTGTGGGGCATAAGCATCAACTGACTCTTCCTCATGTAGAATCTTTTTTCCCTTACTCGGAAAAACAGTTGGCACGGTGACAGTGTATCCGGTAGTACGAGCAAAAATAGTTCTCAGAGAAATTCCAATGCTCCCAACGATAGACTTTTCAGCACTAGTAGGGCTCTTTTCAATCAACACATTTGAAGGGGAGAATTCTTTGGAATACTTCAAGTTGAGCTCTACAATAGGCTCCACGGATTTATCTATTTCAAACTTCATTACTATGACAACCACCTTCTCGAACTTAACTCCAATATCATCAAACCCTTGTCCAAACTTAATAACAGTTAGGTCAGGAATCCCTGTTGACAGCGAACTCCTTTCCAGATGTAAAAGAAAATATCAACCTTGGCAAAGACATTGTCCCTGTCATTTGAAGAATTTCTGAAAGTCAGCGATGTCCCTTGCCTTGCAGTTTCAAAAAAATTACTCAAATTAACGCACTTGTCTTATAAACTAGGCATCCTTTATTACTTATTTTTTAAATTTGTTATTTATTTGTGATTAAAGCATTGAATGGTTTCAATTAACAAATTAAACAAGTGCGAAGAGATGCCACAACTTGGCTTGATTCGCAGAAAAGCAAACCAAACCCAAGGGAGATGAAGAAAATGCAAAGTTTAGGACCCACTGTGGGACCAACTTCACAATGTACAACACCCAGGAGGAACTAGTCCACCAATACACCTATTGGGAGTCCGACCCCACACAAACTTTAAAGTCCTAATGAACTCCTAAACCTCTCTGTTTAAAGGTGGTTGAACAGATGGTCCTGAAGTCCGAAGGAGTTGACTGTCTTACCCAACAATGAAATAGGTGAAGCATGTCAACTGAAGAAGGGTAATCTGATCCATAAGGGACATGGAAACATTATCGATGTATGAAGATAAAATTCCCTAATTTAAATGCAGAGAGAAGCTAGTCCCCAGAGGAGTTGCAAGAAGCTGTCTGCACTATTTTAGGTTGTGGAGTTGCCCATTGGAAGTTGTCGGCCGCCGGAATCGAAATCCTGTCACCCGCTTCAGAAGGAAGTTTTAATTTATATATATATATATATATATATATATATATATATATATATATATATATATATATATATATATATATATATATATATATATATATA
>NEWO01000210.1:639217-652948 GCA_003013225.1 Phalaenopsis aphrodite
GTCAGCTTTTCGATCGACTCAATTGAATGTTGAGGATCTAAAACCGTCCATATGAAACTACAAAGAGTGAGGAAATGGCTTGAATTTCTAAAGGGGGTGAGTCCTAGTCTAGTCCTCTAAGAGAGTCAAAACCGAGAAATCTTAAAACTAGACCCTAGGGTATCTAGAGAAGGGGAAAAGAAGACCTCCAAAATGAGGTCAACACAGCATAAATTGGGTTCCAATTTTGGGGTCAAGGCATTCAATTTTGTGAAATTTGGGGCAAAATTGGGGTTTTTTGGACTTACTTCAAAATTAAATGAAATTGAGGCATGACCAAGGTTAATTGAAGGTTAGTTTTGATGTGTAGGATTTTTATGAAGAGTTTAGGATTCAAATTGAGTTTAATGGAGTAGGCCATGAGGTTCATTTTCGTGAGATTAACTCATGTAGCCAAAATTGGGGGTTTGACCTACATGAAAATTAGGCTCAAAGCATGGGCCAATTGACCTTAAATTTGGTTTAAATTGGTCATATGGAAGGTGAATTTGAGTTTAAGATTGAAATTAGGGGAAATTGGGACCAAATTGATGGACATTTGAGGTAAATTTGGGAAACTGGGCCTTTAAAGGCAATTTCGGGGTTTTGGTCAAAATGATCAAAATGGTCAAATTGTGTCCAATTGAGGGGTTTAAACGGTATTTCTGTAATTTTAGCAATTTTGGGGGTAGTTTGGTAAATTTGGCATTTTTGTGTAATATTGGGTAATTTGGGTATTTTCAAAAGGTTTGAAATGATTTTTGAATAAGTTTGGATATTTTGGGTGAATTTGGGAATTTTGGCCAAATTTAGGGCTCAAAGGTTATTTAGGTAATTTAGGGAATTTTGGGACAAAAGGCCAAGTTGAATATTTTGGGTAGAATTGAGGAGCTAACCACCATAAATGAGCTATGGACCAATAGAAATCCTTTTTGGGTCCTCTATGTACTGGTCTTAGCTAAACCCCAGCCTAGGGCTAGTAGGTTTAGGGGACCATCTACATGAGTCTCCCAAATGATCAAGGGATGAAAGTTAACAAGTTTTAGGTTTAGGTTTTGTGAGTGAGTGTGGGTGAGAGTCAGTACAAGTGAGTGAACTAGCTCCAAAACAGCACCCAGGGTCAACCCTATGGTCAAGACGTTTTAAGGGGACTCTCCTTGAGCTCCCTTATAGTGACCACACCTACTAAGTGTTATAGGTTAGGACCAATATGTGGAACTTCAAGTTGAGCTAAGAAGAGGGTAGAATTTTTAATGGTGAGGGTTCCTTTTCTAGTTTTCTAGAAATAGTCAATAGGAAAGTCCTATGGCTAGACTCTAAGCTACTAAAAAGGACAAACTAAACCTCAACCAAAAGTGAGGTCAACACCTTGGTGAGTCAAATTTGACCATCTGTGGGGATGATTCCTTCAAGCAAATCATAATATGCCTAAGTGTCTTTCGAGTTTCCCAAAGGATCATGAAAAGGTCCTAGGTAATATTCTAGACATTTCACAGTGCCTCAAATTGTCTCGAGTCCATTTTGGTCTTATTATGTTTGTTATATGGTTCACCCAATTCAAACCCTTATGCTCAATGAACCTTGATATTTTGATTATCCCTTTAAGTGGGGTAATTATCATTTGATGGTTCACTTACGAAATATACGGGTAAAGGGCCTTACGGGTAATCTGGCTTAATTAAGAAACTTAGTCGGTTTGATTTTCAAAGATGTGCTTGTAGTGTTTTAAAAAATTTCATATTATTTATAGGTCATTTTCTAGACCTCATTAGACAAAATTTTGACTAAGCCTAATTCACTACTAAGCCCTTAAAACCTAATAGGTAGATTTGTAGTTTTTAGAAAGTTTAATTAATTTTTTAATTATTTTAAAAATGGCTTAAAAATGAAATATTTATTTTAAATCCACTTTTATTTTTCTTAGGTTCGTCTGGTGATAAGGAGCTCCCAATTCCAAATTAGTGATTTTTTGAATTATATTTTAATTATTCTAATTACTTAGTGCCAAAAATGCAATTTCACTTAATTAATCCATTTTAGTGGTCAAATTAATCCCAGTTGACTTGTAATTTTTATGGGAAGTTCCTATATAATTAAATTATAGTAGAGAATGATTTTCATGCCATTTATATTTACAGTTACTCCAACTTTTTTTCTTTAATTCTTAAGGGTTGATGACAATTAGGGCTATTCTTAATGAGTTAAACTAAGTTTATATTTTTCCTAGGGTTCTCTGGTCACAATAAATCTACCAAAAAAAGTTTTGATTTTTTTGACTAATATTTTAATTATTATAATTATTTTACCAAAAAAGACATGACATGCTTGAAAAATAAAGATCTCTGCCTAGAGATCTCCCTTGACCTTGGAAAAAATCATGAAAGATCCCTCATGACAAAGAAAGCCAAAGCCCTAAAAATCAAGTCAAGATGAAATGTCCATGAAGATGGAGAATATAAATAAGAAATACAATATTTAATTAATAAAAAATCACACATACATCAAACAGACATGAAACCATTTTTGGGGTTTGGGGTGCGTGAAAAAATTGTAGTGTGTGCACGATAGCCTAACCAAGATCAGACCGCCTAAGGTTAGTCCTAAGGCTTGACCATCCTATGGGGTACTCCTCTTAAGTTCCTCCAAACTGACACCACCTACTAAGTGCTAGAGATATGTGGAACTTCAAGTTGAGCAAAGAAGAGTTTAGAATTTCTAATGGTAAGGGTTCCTTTTCTGGTCCTCTAGGAATAGTCAACAGGAAAGTCCTATAGCTAGACCCTAGGCTACTAAAGAGGGAAGATTAGACCTCAACCAAAAGTGAGGTCAACAACTATAAATAAGTTTAGAAATGTAAATAAATCTTTTTCTTTAAGTTGATTAAAGTTAAGTCAATTGATTAGGCATTTCCTCAAACTTCTCCTCACTTATTTTGTTTTTTCTTTCTATTGATTTTTCTTTCCCTTTTTTTCTTTCAAGATCTTTTTAATCCTTTCTTTTTCTTTTTTTTTATGTGAGGATTACCATATTTGGATAGCTTTTAATAATTTTGAACTTCACTATCCTCTTCAAAAAGTTAAGAAAACCCATCACATTTCTTCACTTAATAATGTGTAATACTTTAAAAAAGATTTTCATAGACTCAATTTTTTTGGAAGTATATATATAAGATTTTTTAGCATTTCAAAAATGTAATTTCTCTACTCTAAATAATAAAAAGCAAAATTCTAAATTTTCATACCAAACATCTTAACTGCTTGCTACTAGAAAATGTTACTTATGATTATTATAACATTATTAAATAAAAATAATAGTCTTCTAAAGTTAACACCACATATCACAGGCTATTTTAAAATAATTTAAAAAATNATAACATTATTAAATAAAAATAATAGTCTTCTAAAGTTAACACCACATATCACAGGCTATTTTAAAATAATTTAAAAAATAAAGTTAATTGAGGAAAAATAAAGTTTAGTTTTAAAAAAGTTTTTTTCCCTTCCACCAAACTTAATTTTTTTTTAACTAATTAAAAACAGTATAGTTCATAATAAGCATGAAGAAAGAAGAAAATTTTAAGATTTGTAAGCAGAAGAACATTGCAGATAAAATTAATAAAAGCAAGTGTTGAGTAGTAGAAAATCTAATTCACAACATATATATCAGATAAAATGTGCAAAGAAAAAGACTACTCTAACACATAAACAAACTAAATTAACAAGAGCAAATGCAGTAGTGCAAATAAAAGTACATCTAGCAATCCACATAAAGCATACATCAAAAGTTCATAATGAGAAAGATCTAAAAAATAAAACTACTACAAAATTGTAAATAAAATCTAATCCTCCTCCTCATCATCATCATCAAAATCAAAGGATATATCTTCATCCATAGATTTGCACCTCTCATAAGGAGTAAATCGAGGGCATGTAGGAAACTCAATTGACTAATCTCTCTTCATAAATTTCACTAATGCCTCATCATATTCTACCTCATAATCACTCTTCCTCCGAACATAATCTACCATATGATCAAATTTCTCTTATATATATTGCATACAACATTGCAACATAAATCTACCATTCTGTTGCTTTAAGTATCTCTCACTCAACGCTTCCCAAAAACCAGAGGGAGGCTCAGTAGCAGTGGAAGTAGAAGGTCTAGAAGTAGAAGGCCTAGAAGTAGTAATAGTGGTTCGTCAGGGGCTCTACCTCTAAGTCATCCATAAACATCTAAATTAGCCTTACCAATAGCCTTAAGTGGTTTTAATTGCTCCTCCCAAGGATCAAAATTTACTCCAAAATCTTTACAAATAGTACAAACCATAGAAGGAAAGCCTAGACTTGAAGTAGTACCAGTTATGGCAGAAGAACTAATAGCCTCAAAGATAAAAGAGCCAACATCTATAGGTTTAATTTCTTAAATGCAGTAGTTTATTATGTCTCATTCTCATGTTACTCCACTTAAATTAGTTGAAGGAAGGAGGTAAGCTAAAATAAACTAATTTTAGGCCTTTGAGGTGGCATTGAGCATTAAACAAGAAAAGTTTACCTTATGATCATTTTGAATCTTCCAGACTCCACATTCATCAATCAAATATGCAATGATCAGGTCCAATTCTGCTTCAAATAGTTTATACTCATAATAGAAGCATTCAATAGCAGGTGACAGACCATATACTGCATTAATTTGCTCAGAAGGAAACTCAACTCCTCTTCCTTGAACAAAGATCTCATAATTGGATGCTTCAAGTAAGTTGGCATAAAATTCTTGTACTACAACAGTGATGAAAACAACAGTGAAATAGCAAAAGGTCTCCTAGTGTCGCGCCACAATCACATTTTCTACAACACCACCAGGTCTATTAAAACTTGATTAAGTAATAAACTTCCTTGACAATGCAAATTTACTGTAGCAAATTTGCGCTTTAAATTTTATGAATTTTGCTTTGTTGTAAGTTTCTTTTCCCTTTCCCCACTTAATCTTAGGAGCCATAAATTGAAGAAAAATTTCAACAAATTTTATAATTAAGATAAATGGCTTCCAACAAACATTTACAAGCAAATGAGGCGTAGATCTATGGATTTTTCACTCCCAATAAAAAATTTCTGCTAATTTTGAACTCCAGTCAATGTATAAAAAATCCATGATGAAATAATGTCGATCTAACCTTGAGAAGATGAAATTTGATGGTTTTGAGCCAAGAAACTTGAAGATTGGAACTCTAAGAAAAAATCTAATGTTGGTTTTAACGAAAAAAAGGAATTTGAAGAAGCTTAAACGTAAAAAACTGGCATGGGTTTGGTTTAAATTGCAAAAACCTAGAGTTTCGGCCAGTTCAATTGAGCCAGTGACTAGGCGCTATGCTGTGCTGAAGTCTGGAGCGTAGGCGCCAGACCTGAAATTTTTCTTTCTTTGGATTCTATGTTTAGCATAGCATATCTAAGGCCTTTAAACCAAAATTTCTCATTAAATTAATGTCAAACTTCATGTTTATGATCTCTCCAACATTTTCTAACTTTAAAATTTTCAATCATAATTTTTAATTCGAGATTAATTCCTCCATTCTAACAAATGATTTACACAAATATAAATTCATTAAAAATCTTCAAATAATTTGTACAATGGACTCAATAAGCACAATATAACACATAAGACACAAGCAAACCAACATACAATCCACTAATAAATAAAGTAGCACACAATAAAACTAGTACTAAAGTAAATAAATATGAAATGTCAAACACACTTAATTCTTTCTAAACTTAAATGGTTGTTGACTAATTTTTTCTCTCCCTTTCACATGTTAAAGAGTTACGAGCAAAGACGAGAAAGAATGGGGCACGAGGGAAATTCAAAGCTATCTTCTCGTCAATCCATTTGTATTTTCAATACATTGATATCTGAGAATCCTGATAACATGCCATATGATTGAATTAAAGCTTCATATGCCACTCCAAATGCTCATATTGATGATACATCTCATGTAATTTTTTGTGTAGTAATGAAAGCTCCTCTTCAATTCGTCCCAATTTGCTAGTCATCCTTTTTAAACTCAATGCTAGGAACCCATTGAAACAGGTTTGAGCATCTTTATGCATAAGCTTATCTCCATTTACCATTCCATTGTTGATACTCTCCATGGAAGTAAGTAAATGGAAGAAAGATCTCAAACACCCTCTAAATTCCTTCTCTTAGGCCAACTTTTTGAAGTCATGGTGATTAGAGACGAGGATAAGCCAGTTCAAAAAGAAAGAAGTGGGAAAAACTGCCTGGGAAGGTTTTTTCCACACCAATCAACTGTGAAGCCTAGGCGTCGGATTCATTGGGCTCTAGCGCGTTGGCACCACTTTTAGCACCTAGGCACCAGCGCCTTAGTGAACACCGTTTCACCTATCATCAAATCATTCAAGTTTCAATCATGTTTAAATCCTTAAATAGTGTTTTAAAATGCTACTTTAGCAATAGAAGGTCACGATACTACAACAATAACAAACATAAATCAAATCAGACAAATAGTTTATGGGTTGCCTCCCACAAGGCACTTGGTTTAACGTCGTTAACCCAAAATATCCAAATGTTTTACTTGGATTAACCAAGCATCAGAGTTTCTCTATAAAAGGGCTTGCTTTCAATAATATAAGGTTTTGACCTATCTTGGTTTACTTTAACTATACATTTAGTTTTCAGATCTTTAATATCCACAGCCACATAAGGATAAACTTTTATCACAATAAATGGCCCCATCCACCTGTATTTACGTTTACTGGGAAATAATTTCAATTGAGTATTGTATAATAAAACCTCTTGTCCAGGCTCAAAATCCTCTCTTAAAATCTTTCTATCATGCCATTTTTTCATCTTCTCTTTATAAATTCTAGCATTTTCATATGATTCAATCCTAATTTCCTCAAGTGCAACAATAATTTTTCTCCAAAATCCTTTAATTTATAATTAAATTCTTTTATAGCCCAGTAGGATTTATATTCTTACTCAATTGGTAAATGACAAGCTTTTCCAAATATGATCCTATATGGTGACATTCATATATTAGTTTTATAAGCAGTCCTATAAGCCCATAATGCAGAATCAAGTCTATCAGACCAATCAGTTCTATAAGTTTATAGTTTTTTTTCCAAATTTATTTTAATTTCTCTATTTGATACTTCTGCTAATCCACTTATTGAGGGTGATAAGTTGTGGCAATTAGATGTTTAATTCCACCTTTTCTATGTAATGTGTCAATTCTAAAATTCTTAAAGTGACTTCCCCCAACAGTAATGATCACTTTTGGCATTCCAAATCTGGTAAAAATATTTTTGTTTAAAAATTTTAAAACACTTAGAGCATCACAATAAGGCAAAGCTATGGCTTCAATAAATTTAGGCACATAATCTACAGCCAATAAGATATAATTTTTTTTGAAGATGGTGCAAATGGTCTCATAAAATCTAAACCCCAAACATCAAAAATTTCAACTTTCAAAGTAAAATTTAGGGGAATTTCATCTCTTTTAGAAATATTGCCTACTCTCTGACATCGATCACAAGCATTCACATAAGTATTAACTTCCTTAAATAATGTAGGCCAATAAAATCAAGAGTATAAAATTTTAAATGTAATCTTACCCACTCTAGAGTGCCCCTCAAATTAAGATTTATGACATTTTTATATAATATCTAGGGTGTCATTAATTGGTACACATCTTTGAATAACTGAGTCTTAACATTTTTTTATATAAATAAGGGTCATCCCAAAAGTAAAATCTTCCATCGTAAATAAATTTCTTCTTTTGTTTGCTTGTTAGTTCGTATGGTAAAATATTACTAAGTAGTTAACTGTATCTGCATATCATGGCATATGCCACTTAGCAACAACATAAATTTGTTCATCAAGAAGATTTTCATTTATGTCATCCTCAATGTTCTTTTTATTTTTTTGTTCAAGTCTGGAAAGATGATCACCAATTTGATTTTTCATTACAATCCTTATCCACTCTCTGAAAATCAAAATCTTGCAAAAGAAGGGCCCATCTAATTAATCTTGATTTTGCATCCTTCTTTGACATAAGATATTTAATAACTAAATGATCAATATGCACATTGTATTTAGCTCCAATTAAATATGGTCTAAATTTATCAAAAGCATATACTATTGTCAACAGCTCTTTTTCAATTGTTGTGTAATTTATTTGATCTTTTTTTAGAGTTTTGCTGACATAATCTATGACATTAAAAATCTTATCAAAGTTTTGTCCTAAAATAGCCCCAATAGCATAGTCACTTGCATCACACATTAACTCAAATGGTTTTTCCCAGTCAGGTGAAACAATGATCGTTGTAGTGATTAATTTTTCCTTTACTAATTTGAAGACATTTATGCATGCATAAATAAAATCAAAATTCATTTCTTTTTTAAAAGATTGCATAGAGGCTTAGTTTTGTTTGAAAAGTGTTTAATATATCTGTTATAAAATCAACATGTCCTAGAAAATTTCTTACTACTTTTACTGATGTAGGAGGTTGTAATTCAATAATAATGTGGATTTTTGCTAGGTCAGCTTCCATGTCATTTTCAGAAATCTTCTGTCCTAACACGATTCATCTTGTGACCATAAATTGACATTTTTCTTAATTCATAACTTAATTTGTTTCTTCACAGTGTTTTAAAATCTTTGCTAAATGATATAGACATGAATCAAAAGTGGTTCCAAAAATCGAGAAATCATCCATAAAAACTTTAATTCCTTTCTCAATTAATTCATAGAAAATAGACATCATCCACCTTTAGAAAGTTGCAAGAACATTACATAAACCAAAATGCATTCTTCTGAAAGTAAAAGTCCCATAAAGACTTGTAAACGTCATCTTGTCTTGATCCTCTCAAAAAATAGATAATTGGTGATAGCCTGAATATCCATCCAAAAAGTACAAATAGTGATGCCTTTCTATAACTAGTTACATGTCATGTTGGAATGATGTTTATTTTCACAATCAATAGACATTGTCAAATTCATTAACCATAAACCTTGCTACGAGAAATGATCACTTTCCTTTACCTTTCCTGGACCAAATATTACTAACTAAGCAGATAAATTTTTTTGGAAAGTGATAATTTCTAGTAGAGAGGTTTAATTTTCTATAATCAGTACAAATTTGCCAACTAGTTACTTGTCTTGTTGGACATAATTCATTCCTTTCATTAATGACTATTGTCACTCCTACTTTCTTAGGAACACAGTGAATAGGACTAACCCATGCACTATCAAAAATAGGATAAATAATTCTTACATCTAACCACATTAGAATTTCCTTCTTTACCATTTCTTTCATTATTGGATTTAATCTTCTTTGAGGATCTGCCATAGGTTTATGGTTATCTTCCATTAACATTTTGTGCACATATATTAAAGGACTGATTCCTTTAATATCATCTAATGTCCATCCAAAAGCTTTTTTATAATTTCTTAATGTCGCCAACAAATTATCTTCTTGATGTTTCGTTAAATCTGAGGATATTATAGCAGGTGAAGTTGATGAACTTCCTAAAAATGTACACTTCAAATGTGTAGGAAGCACTTTCACTTCAAGTTTAGGAGGTTTTTCAATTGAAGGAATTAGAGATTTACTATTTTTAGTAGTATCCAAATTCTCAAAATTTTCCTAAACATAATTAGTATCCTCACCATTTGTCTCTAATGATTTTTCTTTAAAATCACTTTTAGTTTCACTTCCTAATTATATCAAATCTGGTATAACTTCATCTTTTTGCTCATATATGACTTCACATCTTTCTTGGTAATGTTTAACAATAAAATAATCAATAATACCCATCCTATAACATTTACCATCTTTTTCTTTAGCAGGATACTTCATTGACTTCAGAACATTAACTAATACTTCCTGGTCATTAACTCTCATGGTTAATTATTTTATCTGCACATCAATCATGGCGCATCTGGTTGCAAGGAAAGGTCACCCCAAAATAATAGGAATTTCTTTATCTTTTCTTCCATGTATAGCATAAAGAAATCCACATGAAAGATAATATTGTCCACCTTAACAAGTACATCTTCTATAACCCCTTTAAGTTAAGTGATAGATCGATCAGCTAACTAAAGGATTATAGTAGTGGGAGAAATCTCTCCTAAGTCTAACCTTCTAAATATAGATAAATGCATAAGATTAATGTTAGCCCCTAATTTTCATAAGGCCTTTTGGTAATTTTTTTCTTTAATTGCATAAGGTATAGTTCAACTACCGGGATCTTTAAGTATTTTAAGAAGCTTCTTTTGAATTATTTCACTACATTCTTCATTAAGTGCAAAAGCTTCATAAGCTTCAAATTTTTTTCTTTTTATTAAAATATCTTTCATAAATTTGGCATAACTCGGCCTTTGTTCCAAAGCTTTTGCAAAAGTAATGTTGATTGTAAGCTTTTTAAATATCCCAAAAAACTTGGAAAATTATTGATCAAACTTTTGTTGTCTAAGTCTTTGAGGAAAAGGAGGTGGTGCTCTTTTTGAATCATTTTAGTTGAAGAGACAGGTTGTCCTTTATCCTTAGAAATAGATTCTTTAGGCTTTTCAGTTTCTTCTATTTCTCTCTCAACTTTAATCTTTTTTTGAGTTCCAACATTTAATTCCTTTCCAATCCTAAGTTGGATAGATTTAACTTGCTCTTATTATTTACTTTTTTTCTTTTGAATTTATCCAACATTACTAGGTAGTGTTCTCTGGGGGTCTATTGCTAAGTGCATTAGCAATTTGTCCTAGTTGATTCTTAATATTTCTTATAGCAGCACCTTGACTTTGTAATTGACTACCCATTTTTAAAAATAATTCTTCTATAGACAACTTTCCTTAAATTGTTGGTTATTGAAGCTAGAATGATAAGAAGGTTGATAGTTAGAACTACCCTATTTAGTCTAATTTCCTTTTGGGTTCGCTTGATTAATCCTCCATTGTTGGTTTCCATCACCATAATTATTATTCCAGTTAAAGTTGGCGTGGTTTTTCCAACCTAGGTTATAAAAGTTTGAATAGGTGTTATTGGATTTATTAATAACTGCATGTAAAGTTTCTAAGGATTGAGAATCATTAAACCGTCCTAATAAATTTTCCTCACTCACTTCAGGTGTATGACAAAAGTTCATTGCAAAATTATCTAAATTCTTAGATATTGCAGTAACTTGAGATGTCAAGATGGATATAACATCATTATCATGAATACTAGCTACTCTGTTATGATTTATCCTTTCTGAGGGTCATTGAAAATTATTAGTATCCATTTCTTCAATTAAGGCATATGTTTCATCAATTGGTTTTTACAATAAAGATCCTTCAGCAGCAGCATCAATTATAGATCTAAGGGATCTTATTAGCCCATTATAAAATGTTAGAATACTTAACCAGTCAGGTAAAGTATGATGTGGACACTTTCTATGGAGTTCCTTAAATTGTTCCCAAGCTTCATAAATTGACTCCCCTTCATACTGAGTAAGAGATGTAATATCATTTCTAAGCTTTGCAGTTTTTGAGAGGTGAAAGTATTTTGCCAGGAATTTTTATGCCAATTCCTCCGCAAGTTCTAATAAACTCGGGTGCTAATGAATTTAACCACATCTTAGCTTTATCCCTTAAGGAAAAAAGAAAAAGTATAAGTTTAATAGCTTCATTTGATATACCATCATATTTGAATGTAGTACATAGTCCTAGAAACTTGCAGGATGTAAATTTAGATCCTCATATGGTGTTTCCCCAAACTGATTAATTTATACCATTTGTATTATTGAAAGTTTAAGTTCAAATGAGTTAACCACTACAGCAGGAGTTTGAATACTTAAATGAATTTCATCAGTTGTAGGGTTTGCATAATCCATTAAAGGTCTTTGTAAATTTTGATGTTCATTTCAGTAGTTAAAATCTCAATGTTACTTTGTGATGTGTTTTCCATTTCTTAATAATATTGAAGTTGTTTTGCTTTCGAATTCTTCTTATTGTTCATTCTAATTCAGAATCGTAGGGTACTAAACTTTTAGATCCTAAACTTTACATGCAAAAAGAGTAAAATTCAGAAAATAAAATAATTAAAATATCTACATAAAATACTTAAATTACCAAAACTGGTGCCTAGGTGCCAAAATATAAAGAATATGGCACCTAGGAGCCACTTTTTGATGCCTAGATGCAAGTCAAGGGCCACGTTATGAAAAAAGACAGTTTTGGCTCCGCTTCAAGTCCCAAGGATGATGTCTTTGTAGGTTTCTCATCATAGACCTTGGGAGTGATTCAAAAGGACCTTTTTGTGCTTGATTAAAAGTTTCATAGACTTCTATTAGGGGCATGTGAGTCATTTTAGGGGTAAAAAGGGCTGGTTTAACCTAGCCACCCTTCCCATTTTGAAGGGAGATGATTTTTTACTTGTTAGAGAGAAGGGAATCGAAAATTTCTGCAAGGGAGGAGCTTTGGAGAGGGTTTTCTTTATCTTGGTTGATGATTTAGGGCTTGTTCTCTTCCATTTATTCTTCTCCACTGCTTCTCCTTCCTTGGGGGCTTGGGTTCTTGAGAGTTTCTTTAAGAGGTGGGCTAGAGGTTGGATTTTTCTCCACCTCTTCTTCTTGTGAGCTGCTCTTCTTCCCCTTCGGCAAAGGTTGTGAGGATTACAGCTAGGAGAGTTTCATCCTAGCTTTGGGAAGGGAGCTCTGGTGAACTCCGGCTAACTCTCCATAGAGGAGAGCCTCCTCCACACATGGATAAGGACTTGCAGATCTCTCTCCTACCATTTAAGAGAGCTTCTTCCCAAACTCCGGTAGGCTTTGTGCAAACATCACAGTGGTAAAAAGCCTTTCCCTTTACATTTAATTTCCATAGCTAGCCCTAAGTTTTAGTTGTGGTAGGCGTGTAAGTTCGATCATCCATACAGGGGTGTTAGTGCGAGCTTGGCTCATTCTAGTTTCTTATGGGAGGGTGTTAGTGCGAGCTTGGCTCATCCTTGCATGTGCATAATTTGTGTGTTTCAACTTGCATCATACACCTTGTTCCACTTGTGTTAAGGTTGGTTGTCTTGCGCTAATTGGTACCACACATGCCCTTTATTGGCTGCCTCGGCCCATGTAGCATGACACCTTAGTTCAGCCAGCCACCACGACCCAATTAACCAACCATTCATACCACTTGCTTGAGCATTCATTCCTTGCACTAACACCACACATTCACACTTTTCACTTTATACTTGCATCATTTATGCTTTTATTGGTCATCCCAGACCGATCGGCACCACTGTTGCTACAATTGATCATCTCGATCAGGTTGGAACAACACTCTGGTCTGACTGGATACCCCGACCCTGTCAACAAACCACTTGCGCCACCACATGTTGTGCATGTGTATGCTTACTTACTTGCATGATGCATCTAGCCTTTCATGTATTACCTGCATGAGCTTGATCATTTGTTTGAGTGTCACTTCTACGGGTCACTGCCACCCCGACACACCCTCTTTGGGTCGATGCCAACCCAGCATAACTTCTTTGAGCCATTGCTTCCACAATGTTCCCACCCTTTGGGTCACTGCTCACATGACACACCCATTCCTTGAGCCAATGCAGCTACGACATGCCCACCTTCAGGTCACTGCCGCTCTGGCATACCCTTTTATTTGGGCCCCTACCTACAATACAGGCCCATCTCTTCTTGAGTCACCGCCTCACAATA
>NEWO01000210.1:652960-671474 GCA_003013225.1 Phalaenopsis aphrodite
ACCCATTCCTTGAGCCAATGCAGCTACGACATGCCCACCTTCAGGTCACTATCACTCTGGCATACCCTTTTAGTTGGGCCCATCTCTTTTTTAGTCACTGCCACACAGTACACTCATCACTTGTATGATCATATTGATTGTATTTGCATTCACATGTTCACATGGATATTGAATCAGGCTCATTAGGTGAGTGACTCTCATGTTGATCACGATGACTTAACGAGCATTTCTCGCAGAGTTGATCCTGATGAACAATGTGAGTTAAGTCATCGGGATTAACACGAGTATGAATGTGCTAAGGATACAAGGGATCTAACTTGCGTCACCCTTGCATGTTATAGGCTCGCATTTAATGGCCCTTCCTCTAAGATGTAAAATTTATATACTTTCCTCTTTATTACATTCACCACATTTTAAAATATATACACGTAGCAAGTTAGGCCATATATGAGGCCAACTCTTTTAAAATTCATCTTGGGTGACACTTATTAGATCCTTTGGACTCCTAGGATGAGGTTGGCAAGGCGACCCTTTCAAAGTCATATTATACCCAGACTTACCCCGCACTTTGATGGTGTGCAAGGCTAGGGTTTAGGATGCCAGGTAGTATTTTTTGTCCCCTCTGGCAATTGTTATGTGTGGTGTTGTCTTGTGCTAGTCATTGGTCACCTTCTTACTTTTCAGTGTGCTTGCATGCTTATTGTGTGAGATAGCATACTAGGGAAATCTTTTGCAGGTTTTGTGCTTATACTCACACATTCACACAGGTGCTATTATGGGGGAGCAAGTAATGTTTTCTAAGCCTTGCTTGCAAGTGTTAATAGCTCCCTCGATTATAGGCACAAATTATTATTTTCTGTTGCATGGTGTGCCCCGCTAACATTTGTTTTATGTAGGTCGAGTCTTTATTTTTTTTCTTTTGGATGTATTTGACAGAGTCCTAGGAGAGTATGTATTAGAAATAAGGTACAAGCATGGATTTCGAGGTGGATGATGCACCAAATTACGTGACAGGGACCAGAAGCAGTAGCTCGTGTTCCGTACCTTAAGTCTGAATTTTACATTTTTGTATAGACTTAGGATTGTGCATGTTTATACGGAGTCCAACCACTTTTAAAGCTTTTCCTAGATTATTTTGTTGGTCCAGCGAAATTTGGCCTTATTTATATATTTCTTTTTGAGTGCTTCCTTTTCTTTTTCTCCACGTGTGTCTTGCATGTTTGGAGCTTTTTATATTGTTTCTTTCTACGTATCTAGAACTCACAAAAAATACAATCTAGGCTCACTAAGGATCATGAAATGCTAATTCTTCCTACTTTAAAAATTATAAAAATAAAAGATTAAGATAATCCAAATCTTTAGGATTAAAACTTTCAAGATTTGTCAAATCAGTCATTACTTTCTACATGGCATTTTGGCAAGTTTTAAAAAAGGTTTGTATGCATGGCTATAAGCCAATCATATTAAATAGAGCCTCCACGCTTAAAAATGTGGTAGATAATTACATCATTTTGGCACATCCCGAACAGAAGCCCCTATGCTTCTCCAATCCGACTGACCCAGTATAGCTTCACTTAGGTGGTTGTCTAGCATACTTAGGGTGTTAGGAGGCTCCTCAATCCAGACGGGTGAAAGTCCTCTTATTAGAGAGTTTCCAGCTTTGTAGCTGAACCTCCCTTTCTTGTTCCTTCTCGTGGCATCCTTGTCATTGTGAGGTGTAAAACTCAATTAGAGCTCCAGCTGATAGTCATAGGATAGTGTCTAGTTTCTCTGACCTTAGAGTTACCGAGATTCCCATGGATAACACAATTCACGGATTACTTACCAGGGATCTCAAGCATGTTGGGTCGACTACCTTCACAACCAGGTAGTCTTGGGGTCTTTGTGGCTGGGGATGACAAGTTCGTGGTACCTCGACTTGGCTACCTCTACTTTTGACGGATTACTCTTCCCCTCCTTTGACTACCCCTGCTGAGCCCTATCTCTTTTTTTTTCCTTAGTTCACATCATTCTGATGGCTCGATTACTGATGAGTTATCTCTACTTTGGGACACGATAATTTTTCCTCTGCCCTTATGGCCCGGACGTGTTTTAACATATCAGGATTCCCCATTGGGATGATACGGTTATTTTGTAGGCTCCGTATGATAATAAGTTTGTTAGCCATGTGGGACCACGAGAGACTCACTCTTTGCCCCGTTGTCTAGTAAGAGCTTAGAAGCATCTGGTCATTCCCTCTGCAAGATAACTTCTCTTAATAGCCTCGTGCTAGTTATCACTCTCATGTAAGCAAAACCGCCTTGGATAAAGAGTATTCTTCGGCAAACCCCAAGATGTACTTTAGTTTAATAAATAAAATAGTAAAATTCAAGAAAAACCTTTAATAACTTACATTCAAACTTTAAATCTAAGACTACTTAGTAATTAAATTTAAGATTTCTGAATCTCTATTAATTTCAAGAAGAATTGTAATTTGTTACATTAAGAATACTTAGAACATTTATATGAAAAAGAAATTCATGAAAACGTTAATAGTAATGCTGCTAATACTCCAATACACGTTTAGAAAATGTAATAAAGTCTTTTCCTAAAGTTGATTCAAGTGAAGCCAATTTTTTATTAGGCATCTTCTCAAGCTTCTCTCACTCATTTTTCTTTTCTTTTCTTCTTCTTTTTTTAAGTATCTTTTCAATCCTTTATTTTATTTTTCTTTTTCAAGTGAGGATTACTATATTTGGATAGTATTTAATAATTTTGAACTTCACTATCCTCTTCTTAAAGTTAAAACTCCTTACCTTTTTTCACTTTATAAATTCATATTAATTTATGTTTATTCATAAAGTTTCATTCTTTTCTTCTTACATTAAACTCTAAGAATATTAATACTTCAAAAATACAATTCTCTTTACTCTAAATAGAAAAACATAGTCTTATCCTTATATACCAAATATCTTTAATTTAAAATTGACCTTCATTATTAAAAACTTTTACCTAAATTTACCATAATATTTACAAACATAAGTATAGTCATTTTAAAATTAAATCTTATATCCTAGGTCATGTTAAATTAATTTTAAAAACATTGTTAATTTAGGACAAATAAATTTTAGTTTACTTCATTTTAAAAAAAGATTTTTCTTTCCCCCAAACGAAATTTTTAAGTAATTTAAATATGTTGAGTACAAAATTTAGTTGGTGAAAGAAAACATTAAATGCAAAAAAATAAAAAACAACCTGTAGAGGATTTCTAAGTATGAAACTGGGCTGTGGCATACTGCATATACTAACTTTAAAAAAGCATACATGCTTTAAAGCATTAAATGAAACATAATTTATTTTAAAGGATTTGCTGAAAATTAAAAACAGAAACAAAAATTAAAATATACTAAAAATGCAATAAAAGTAAAAATCTATAATTAGTATTATAAATGAGGTACACGACACAACATTAAAATGAAAGTTCTTACTACAACAGTTTTAAAATGACAACAAATAACAACCATTAAAAATAACAAACAAACATCAAACAAACTAACTCCTAAGATATCAATCTTCATAACCTTCCTCATCTTCTTCTTTTTCTTCTTCTTCATGATCTGGAGCATAAGGAGTGTAGCTAGGGCAAGTTGGAAATTACACATTATATTCATCCCTAAGATATATAACCATAGCTTCCTCATAAGCTATATCATGTTGAACTCTCCTCTACTTATATTCATCATTGTAAGCATTTCTTGCTTCAATTCTTCCAATCCTATTCTACATATTCACAATATCCATTTGTTGAATCATGAGCTGCTCCATAATATTTTAAAGTGAAGCACAGCGAGAAGTAGATGCCCCTGCAACTAATGTTGAGGGTCTATCATTACCTCCACTCCTGGACTCAACAAATGATTCAACTCTTTGAATTGTATGCTTCCCAATAAGATTTTGTGGCTGCGGCTTTTCCTCATTTCTATGGGACTCTACTTCTGATTGCTCAAATAAAGTGAAAATCAGGGCAGGGTAACCCAAACCACTAGCTATAACACTACTAGCTATACTGAGAGCAAGAAGAACAATATAAGCACCAACATCTACTGCCTTCATTTTGTGAATGCAGAAGTTTAGCACAGCTCTATCCTTCGTTACTTCACTTAAATGATTTTTTGGTACTAATTTAGAAGAGATGTAGTAATGTCATACCTTTGACTGAATAATCATCATGGAAGCAGAGAAGTTAAATTTCTTGTTATTTTTAATTTTTCATTCTCCTTTTCCATCAGTCAGAAAGGCAATCACTTCATCCACTTATGAATCAATCATCATGAATGCAACATATTTATAATGAAATGTATTTCTTAATCTAAAAAATGCATTGATCCTTTCTTTAAAACACTCAACTAACTTACCTCTCACAAGAATGTGATCATCAATAGTGAATCGCCAGTTAGTATAGAACTCCTGAATCATAGGCACAACAGCTACTGCAGTGATGTAGCAAAATCTCCCAATTTCTGGCGACGATCAAACTCTCGATCTCACCACCCGGGTTAGCAAGTGTATGCTCCTAGATCAAATTTCTCAATTCCATTTGAATATTATAACAGTGTTGGGCTTTGAAATTGACAAATTTCCTCGCATCAAAATCTCCTCTTAGCTTTCTTATCTTTACTCATGGAGCCATCAAAATTTCTATGAAAATCTAAATAAATCCAAATAAATCACAAACTCAAAAATCTAACTCCCCAAGTAAGATTATTTGGTAAGAAAATTTTCATCATGGGTTTTCTTCAAGTTTTTCCATCAAATATCCCAAATTTCGGATCTTCTATAATATAAGAAAAATTTAAGGTGAAAATAAAAAATTTCTAGGTTAAAGTGAAGCTCTTACCAAGAGAAGATAAAATCTAAGATCGTTGCCCTTTAAAATCTTTTCAAATGTGCATAATGTGAAGCCCTAGGTCACTGTTTAGAGGTAAGAGACAACCCAAACAACAAAAATGGTGTTTTACTGGGTGATTTCACTGTTTTTTAGTCAATCTGGCATTTTTGGGAATTTGGCACTTCAGCCGCCAATCAAGCACATCATGTGCCAACTCTCTGTCAAATGGCACTTCAGGCACCAATTCTGGCGCTTCAGGCGCCAGCGCCTTAATTTTTCCAAATTTCATTTTCTAAGGAAATCTGCTACGTTTCGCTTTACATCAACCTCTAATTAACTCGAATAAACATTTATACTCATAAGTAAACACTACTCCAACACAAAAATCTCACAAACAACACAAAACTCACTTTCTATATAAAATTTGCGCTATTACAAACTAATTATTTTCAAGCCAGCAAACATCTAATTCAATGTCTAAAACAAACCAAACATCCTAACACAAAAATCTAAAACATCAAAATACTAAGCAATAACATCAATAGAGTTCAACAATGAAAGTAATGCAATCTAATACAACATAATAACTAAAACAAGCAGTATTATACAAAATATTTTGTGCATAGATAAAGTTTAAACATCTCTTTGCTCTTGTCTTCCTGGATATCTCTCATAGACTGGTAGTGCACGTACAAGTTGTAGAAAGGTTAATAACAAAATTCATCAGTTGAATCATCATTAATCCAAGCTTGTTTCTTGAACATACGTACCAAACCATCTTCAATACATCCAGTATGTTCAAAATGTTCCTTAAGCCTCCAATCCAGATGATCCAACATTTCAGAAACATTCCCAATTGCATGCATAAGGTTCTGCACCTCTTTCTCTATCTTTTTGATCCTTTGTAAAAGTCTGTTTGAACTGAAGTAATGTTGAATAGGGGATGAATTGTGGGATGCTTGATCCATCAGTACATTCATATCATTCACATCTCCCATTCAAATATAGTTACAATAGATTTCTGTGTCCGTTAGCTTCCAAGGAAGAAGCACTTTCTCCCAACATTCATAAGGTACCTGCGATTGACTGCACAATATGAAAATAATTGATGGATTTCTCGGTCCAGTAGCAGATCTATTAATGATCAAACCCAAAACTGGTTTCATAATTATTGCACCAATATCAATCGGTTTCCCAGTTTGAATACGGTAATTCAGAATAGCACTCTCCTTAGTTACCTTATTGATTTTCATAGTGGGGATCAATTTCAATGCAATAAAGAAATGCCACGCCTTAGATGCAGGATTCAATAATGATGAAAAAAAACTTACATTTACATCATCTCTAGCCTCCTAATTTGCATCTTCATCCGTAAGGTATTGATAGAGTTCATTCATATTATCTCTTGTGTGGGTAAATTTTGCATAGTGGCAAATAGGAACACTTTCAATCATAAACATTTCATTTATTCTTGAAGGAGTGAATTGCACAAACCTGCCTCACACATAGACAATTTGTTGGTTGATTTCATTTAGATTTGCATAAAACTCTTTCACCACAAGGACAACTATAGTGACAGTAGTGTAGCAAAGCACTTTCCAGCGTCTCTATGCAATAATATCTTCCACTCAATTATTCGGTGTGTTGAATCCTCGATTCACAAATCCCCTTTCCTTGATTAGCCTCTTTTTCACAAGAACTCGATCATGTAACTTTTTTGCATTAAAACTAATGAACTTTCTTCTGTTGGAAATTCCAAATCTCACAGAGTTTTTAGAGTGGGAAGCCATAGGAATTGAAAACTAGTGACTCTTCCCTCATTTTCACCCTAAACTAAACTTTGGAATCAGTTTTTGAGAGTTATAAGGAGAAGAAACCGCCGAAAATTGCCTTTTGAAACGTTTAAAGTCATGTTTGTCGTCACGGCGCATCAGGCATTGATTCTAGTGCTTTAAGTGCCAGCTCTCTGAAATGTGGCACTTCAGGTGCCAATATGACGCTTTAAACGCCAGCTCCAAAACTTTTGCCATTTCAATTCCAGTCCAATAAATTCTAAAATCTTCCATAAAATTAGGTAAATAAAGATGTTTTTATATTTTCTTAATGTCAAATCTCTCAAATATACGGAATCTATAAAGTAAAAATATAAATATACGTTAAATATTCCGAACAAAAACATAAAAGCAAAATAAACAACGATAAATATGGGTTACCTCCCACAAAGCTCTTGAATTAATGTCATCAGCCTGATATTCCCAGTCTTATTCTGGGTGACCCAACATTACAGTCTCCTTAAAAAATAATCTTTCACCATCATAATATGGTTTCAGTCTTTGCTCATTCACTTTAAGTATCCTTCTAGTCTTGGTATCTTCAATATTAACAACTCCATAGGAATAGAATTTTATAATAATGAATGGCCCTTTCCACTAAGACTTCAGTTTTCCAGGAAATAATTTCAATCTTGTAATGTATAATAAAACTTCATGTCTAGGTTTAAATTCCTTTTTTATTCTCTTTCGATCAAGTCATTCTTTCATTCTGTCCTTATAAAACCTAGCATTATCATATCATTCATTTATAATTTCTTCAACCTCAATCAATTGCAATAATCTTTTCTCACTGGCATCTTTCAAATTGAAATTGAACTCCTTAATTCCCCAATAAGCTTTATGTTCCAATTCTACCAGTAAGTGACAAGTTTTCCAAAAAATTAATCTATACGAGGACATTCCTATAGGTGTCTTATAAGTTGTCTTGTATGCCCATAATGTAGTATCTTATCTAGCAGATCAATCTATGTTATTAGAATTCACACTTTTTTCCCAAAATTCTTTTAATTTCACGATTAGATACTTATGTTAAACCACTATTCTAGGGATGATAAGCAGTTGCAATTTTATACATTATATTATATTTTTAATGAGATCATCTATCGGTAATGATTACTGTTGGCATTTCATATCTTGTAAATATATTTTTGATAAAAAATTTTTAAACACTCCGAGCATCACATCGATGTAAAGCAATTGCTTCAATCCATTTTGAAACATAATCCACTGCAATCAATATATACAAATTTCCAAATGATGTTATAAATGGTCCCATAAAACCCAAACCCCATGCATAAAAAATTTCAATTTCCAAATTAAAATTTAGAAACATTTCATTTCTTTATGAAATATTACCTACTCTCTGACATCTATCACATGTATATATATATATATATATATATATATATGTATATATATATATATATATATATATATATATATATATATATATATATATATATATATATATATATNATATAAAGTATGAAGGGTGGCAGCTGGTTCCTTTGTTGCTCTACTAGGGTTTCGACACAATGGCTTAAGTTGCTATTGTAGATGGCCTAATCTTTGCTATCACTTTACTTTCAACTGGATTTCTCTCATCTCATCACTGGACCTTGCAAGTTCTAAGATTCTCAAAGCTTTTACATCTTCCCGGGTTCTGGTTTTTTCAAATTTTTACTGTTCCATTGCTTTGACCCACTGTTTTGCCTTTTGTTTGTCTTCTAACTACTGTGGGGTTGGTTTTTCTTTGGTTCTCACTAGCAGTTTGACATCTCAGGGTCAACTATATTTCTAAAAAGGTTTTCTTTACTGTTCTATTGCTTAGCCTCATTGTGTTCTGCTTCCCTTTGTTTGGTTGTTTGCTTAGAGTTTTCTACCTGCTGTGAGGTTGGACTCTTTTGGTTTTCACTGGCTGAGGACTGCTTTGGGTCAATCTATCTGATAAACCCCTTCAGTGATGTCAGACCCAAATCCAATTGACATTTCCACCAATATTCAGTGGGCCAAAGCTACTTTTGCTAACATTGTGGGGAAAGGTCAGAAGATAGTGCAGAATCCTGATGATTTGGTTTTTCCTCAAGAATATCATGAGGGTAATGACCCTCTCTTCAAACCCATATGCAAGAAAAGTGGGAAATTGGCTATCTATTTTACTGAAGAGGAGCTAAATGGTCTAACTGAATGTCAAAAATTCACCTTAATTGGTAAATTTCAACTTGGCCATCCTAAGATGGAATTTGTGAGGAGATATTTTGATGGACTGAAATTCAAAGGGGCTTGGAAAGTAGGCCTACTTGATGGTAGGCACATACTTATTAATCTCTCAAGGGAGGAAGACTATGCTAGAATTTTCTCTAAACAATCTATCTTGATTGAAGGAATATCAATGAAGCTTTTAAAGTGGACTCCTGAGTTTGATCCCAACAAAGAACTTCCCATTGTCCCCATATGGTTTAAGTTACCTGGACTTAAACTACTCTTTTTCAACCACAAAGTTCTTTTCAATATTGGCAAAGCTTTGGGAAGACCTCTGAAATTGGATGCCCCCACTTTCAACTTATCTAGACCTTCTATAGCTAGAATCTTGGGGGAAAGAAATATTACTCTACCAGCTGTGGAGGAAATTTGGTTAGGCACTGAGCATAATGGTTACTGGCAGAAAATCATAGTTGAACAAAGACCTTACTATTACCATCATTGCAATATGTTTGGCTACACTGATGAGAAATGCTTCAGACTCCATCCAAACCTCAGAAGGAAGATCCCTAGACCTCAACCTGAGGAATTTGAACCACATGACAAGGAGTTACCTATTACTGCTGATTGTGCTGTTAATGTGTCTGAGTTGCCAGGGACAAAATCCCATGATCATACTGAACAAGATCTGCCCCAAGCTATGGCACAAGAGAGTGTGGTACTCAATCCCCAAATTAACCATGAATCATCAACTGAGCACCATCACCTTATGCCACATTCTACTAAAATTGAACAAACTCTCTATACTAAACTTTCTACACTTCCTGCTGATCAAGAGACTACAATTATTGAGCTACCAAAGGAAGACCCTTTGATTTTTCAATTAGCTAGGAATCTTGAAGATGGCTGGCAAGTCCAAAAAACAAAAAAGAAGAAAATGCCTTTGGAATTGAAGAATCTACTTTCCTCTTCATCTTCTTTGGAGGATGCCATCCCCCTCTTTCTTCTAGCACCATTAGAACTAGGAGAAGAGGAAAATCCACCTCTATTGGTTAATGAATCTAATTTGTTGGAATGTTAGGGGACTTGCACATCCTAAATCCCTTAATAGAATCCTTGCTCTCAATAGTATGTATAAACCTTGGATCATTGCTCTACTTGAACCAATGGTCACTAAGAATGTTAACAGATTTGTGAGGAAATTCCCTGGTTTTCAGCTTCTTATGAACACTAACAGTAAAGTATGGCTTCTTTGCAGAAAGGAAGTCCTATGCACTGTTCTTAAAGAAGGAGACCAATTTATCCATTTGCAGTTCAACTTCAATTATTATCATGGTTTTGCTACCTTCATATATGCTGGCTGTACAACAACTGCTGGGCTGGACCTTTGGCAACAATTACAAGAGTTCAGTACCTCTATAAGGGATTTCTAGTTAGTGGGGGGTGATTTCAACAGCCTCTCTTCACCTAGTGAGAAGGGTGGGAGATCTCCTGATATTAATCTAATTAACACTTTCAATGACAACATTCAGTCTGTTGGCCTTTTGGATTTGGGGTTTACAGGCCCTAAATTTACTTGGAGAAGGGGTAAGATTTGGGAGAGGCTTGATAGAGTTTTGGTAAATGACATTTGGTTTAGAGAGTTCTTGCATACTTCTATCCAGCACTTGGCTATGAGTGGGTCTGATCATAGACCCTTACTTATTCAAATATCTTCATCCTCTTCTAAAACTAAAGTCAAATTTAGATATCTTAACATGTGCTCAATGCATGGGGATTTTCTTAATCAAGTAACAAAGGCCTGGACTGATGTCCATCATCACATACCAAGTATCAAGCTTTGGCTTTTACATAAAACAGTCAGCAAACAACTCACAAATTGGAATTGGGAGGTGGTGGGAAACATTGATAAAAAAGTCCTTGAAGCTGAACAAAATGTTTTGCATTTAGAACAGCTCTTATCTTCTGACATGGGGTCTGAAATGGACCTTCAGTTAGCTAATGAACACCTATTGGATCAGATCAACATGCAAGAGGCTTTCTATGCTCAAAAGGCAAACAAAACCAGGTTTTGTGAGGGTGACAGAAACTCTAAATATTATCATTCTTGCATTAATTATAGGAGGAAATGTAACACAATTCACAAAATCCTTTCTCAGGAGGGTCACTGGATTTTCAATGCTGAGGGAATTGTTAATGATGTTGTACATTACTTCAAAAAAATGTTCAGACAAAATCCATCCTCTCACTCAGCCATCAATGATACACTGTTTGATAAGGAAAGGGAATTCACTAAAAGTCTATCTCTTACTAACATTCCTGATGAAAAGGAAATTTGGGAAGCTCTAAACTCCATTGACAGCACAAAGGTTGCTGGTCCTGATGGTTTCACTGCTGATTTCTACAAAAAGCCCTGGCTTATTGTGAAGGGTGAGGGTATTGCCACTGTCCAAAGTTTCTTCTGGGGGGCTGACCTCCCTAAATACTTTTCCTCTTCTACCATTACACTAGTTCCCAAGGATTAATCTCCTTGCAAATGGGAAGATTTCAGACCCATTAGTCTCACTTCTGTTATTTCCAAGATAATCAGTAAAGGCTTGGTCCAAAGATTACAACCTCACCTAAACAAGCTCATCTGCAGAAATCAGTCAGCTTTCATCAGGGATAGAAGTATTGTTGATAATGTGCTTTTGGCTCAGGAATTGGTACTGGACTTGGACAGAATCACTAGAGGAGGCAACTTAATTTTCAAATTGGATATCAAAAAGGCTTATGATACTATCAGTTGGAAGTTCATTGAACAGGTTCTGATTGCTAGAGGTTTCTCACCCTCCTTTGTCTCTCTAATCAACAGATGGCTGTCCAATAATTTCCATTCTATCTTCATCAATGGATCTTCTCATGGGTTTTTCAATGCTTCTAGAGGTATAAAACAAGGTGACCCCCTTTCCCCTACTATTTTTATCTTAGCTTTTAACTACTTATCCAGAAGTTTGAATGAGTTGGCATCCAGGAAACCCCATTCTCTTTATAGCCACAGATCTTCCACCTTAATTAATCATTTGGCCTTTGCTGATGACATCATTATCTTTTTAAAAGCTTCCAAAGCTGCGGTTAAACTATTCATGCAGAATCTGGAGACCTTTCAGGATGTCTTTGGAATGAAATTAAATAAACAGAAGTGCATCTCCATTTTCAGTAAGCAATGCAAAAATGATTTAAAGTCCTGGGTTACTGATTTCACTGGGTTCAAAAACAGTCACCTTCCTATGAAATATCTGGGGGCTTTTCTTATCAAAGGAAGAACTAAGAACATTCAATTTGATCACATAATTGACAAGGTCCAAAGCAAATTGCAAGCATGGGAGAATTCCTTTTTATCCAATGGGAGTAGGATCACACTCCTCAAAGGTGTTCTATCTGCTTTACCATCCTATCTACTACAAATGAACATTCTGAAAAAGTCTTCTCAGAGATTGTTAGAAGGGATCTTCAATAGATTCCTATGGGCTGGCCATATGAAACAAAAACACTGGACTTCTTGGGCTAAGGTGTGTAAACCCTTTGAGGAGGGTGGGTTAGGCTTCAAGTCTTTCTCCAAATTATGCACACTAATTTCTGCAGAGTCTGGCTCAAATTTAGATCTCAGTCCTCCCTATGGGCTGAATTCCTTTGGAGCAAATATTGCAAGTATCAACACCCCACCCAACTCTCTGTGGGTTTAGAGGATTCCCCCATTTGGAAAAGGATGTTAAAAGTTAGGAAGGATGCTGAACAATTGCATGTCTAGGAAATTGGTGAGGGCTTGGTAAACATCTGGTGGGATAATTGGTCCTTAGAAGGCTGCCTTCTTCAGGATCAGAATGCCCCAGCTGCTCCTATGCTTGTGAAGGACATCTGGGTTCATGGCAAGTGGAACCTTACTCCAATTCTTCCTTTCTGTAGCCCTTCTCAGCTATCCAATATTCAGAAATTGTTTGCAAAACCTAGACTTAAAGACAGAATAGCTATAAAAAAGAACTCAATCCCTTCTCAACCTCCCCAACTGGTGGTACACTGAGGTCATACAATCTGGAATAAATTTCTCACCCCATCCATGTCTTTTTTCATATGGAGACTCTTCTTAAAATTGATTCCCACTGATGATATTTTGAAATTGAAGGGTCTGAGGGGTCCTTCCAGATGCAATTTTTGCCAGTCCCAAGAGGAAACTATTGCCCATCTTTTCTTTGACTGCACTTGGGTACAGGAAGTTTGGTCTTTTGTGAATGGTAAACTGAAGATCCCAACAATGAATCTAACATGGAAGGTTTTTTATATTTGCTGGTCTGATTGGAGTGGATTTAATCTTCAAGACACCCCCAACATTGTGTCTTAGTTTGTTTGGATGGCTAGAAACCACGTAAAGCATGACAACTCCCATCTAAATCTTATGAGGGTGGGTCTCAATTGTATTGCTTTTATACAAAAATTGATTAAATTTAAAAAGTTTGAGGCTGTGTTGGAGATTGGTCCTTCTCTCAAGCCACACACTACCAAATTATTGACAATTTGTTGGACTCTCCCAAAGCTTGGATGGACCAAAATTAACATTGATGGCAGCCACAAATCTCAGTCAGCTGGTATTGATGGGGTATTCAAGAATCATGAGGGGAAATGTATCTTATATTTTCAATCTCCTGTTAAAGCTTTAGACTCCCTTAAAGCAGAATGTCAAGCTGTATTTTGGGCCATCACTTTAGCCAGATCTTGCCATTTAGACCAGCTATGGGTAGAATCTGACTCCTTGCAACTTATTAACATTATCCATGGGTCTTCTGATACCCCATGGAATTTAATCAGCTGGATCTCTGGTATTCATCAATTGCTTAAGTTTTGCTCTATCAAGTTCTCTCATATCCACAGAGAAGGAAATAGACCATCCAATTGGCTGGCTAGAAGGGGTCTCTATACTGAAGAACCTTTAGTGAGCAGAAGGATTCCTCCCCTACTGGACTTTCTTTTATCCAGTGACCTGTTGCCTCTACCTTATATCAGATAACATCTGTTGTTGGTTTGAGAGGTTGCCTTCCTTCATATAGGCCCTCTCCTGTCACCTTTTTCACCCCCCTTGTATTTTGATTTTGTTTTTCATCAATGAATTAGAGCTACGCTCCTTACTTAATATATATATATTAACATCTCTAAATAGAGTATGCCAATAAAATCCATATTGCAAAATTTTATGAACAGTTCTATCATTACCAAAATGACATCCAAATTTAGAATCATGACATTTTTGAAAAATTTCCTCAATTTATTTATAAGGCAGACATCATCTCATTACTAAATCTTTCTATTATTTATACAAATATGGGTCATCCCAAAAATAAGATTTTGCATTGTTAATGAATTTCTTTTCTTGTTATTTTGTCAGTCCATATGGTAAAATAGCACTAACAATATAATACACAATATCAGCATACCAAGGTATTCCCCATCCTTTTACAGCATAAAGTTGTTCATCAAGAAAAGTTTCATTAATTTATTTTTCTAAATCAAGTGTTTCTTCCTATTCTAGCCTAGATAGATGATCAACAATTTGATTATGAGTCCCTTTCTTATTGATTACTACCAAATCAAAATCTTGCATCAGAAGTACCCATCTAATTAATCCTGCTTTTGTATCCTTCTCCTGCATTAAATATTTAATACCTGAGTGGTCAGTATGCACAAAATGTTTAGCTTCAATTAGATATGACCTTTACTTATCAAAAGAATAAACAATAGTCAATAACTCACTTTCAATAGTGGAGTAGTTAATTTGAGCATCATTAAGTGGCTTACTAGCAAAGCATATGACTTTAAAAATCTTGTCATATCTTTGCCCTAAAACAACTTCAATTGTATAATCACTTGCATCACACAATAATTCAAAAGGTTTCTCTAATTAGGTGAAACATTTATTGAAGCAAAGATCAACTTTTTCTTTGAAGTTGCAAAGGCTTTAAGGCAAACTTAGTTAAAGTCAAATTTTGTATCTTTTTTTCCAGAAGTTGGCATAAAGGTCGTAATTTTTTAAAAATCTTTAATATATCGCCTGTAAAATCCAGCATGTCCTAAAAAGCTCCTAACTCCTCCTACAGTAGTAGGTGGAGGTAAATTTGATATAACATATATTTTTGCAGGACCTACTTCCATGTCATTTTCTGAAATTTTATGCCCAAGCACAATTCTTCGTACAAACATAAATTGACATTTTTCCCAGTTTAATACGAGATTAGTCTTTTCATAGAATTCTAGAACTTTCTCTAAATGATTTAGACATATTTCAAATGAAGTTCCAAATACAGAAAAATCATCCATAAAGACTTCAATCCCTTTTTCAATTAAATCACTGAAAATTGACATCATACACTGTTGAAATATTGCAAGTGCGTTACTTAATCTAAATGACATTCGCCGAAAAACAAAATTTTCATAAGGACTTGTAAATGTTTTTTTCTCTTGATCCTCTAAAGCAATAGGTATTTGATGATAATTGGTATATCCATCTAGAAAATAAGAATATCTATGCCTAGCTAGCATATCCAACATCTGGTCCAAAAAGGGTAAAAGAAAATGATCCTTACTGGTGATAGAATTTAATTTTCTATAATCTAAGCAAATCCGTCATCTAGTGACTTATCTTTTTTATATTAATTCATTATTCTCATTTGACACTACAGTCACACTTCCTTTCTTTGGAACATAGTAAATTGGACTCACCCAAGAACTATATGAAATAGAAGATATTATTCTAGCATCTAACCATTTTAAAATCTCTTTCTTGACAACTTCTTTCATCATAGGATTCAATCTTCTTTGAGGATCAGCTTTTGGTCCATGTTGATCTTTTAATAAAATTCTATGCATATAAATTGAAGGATTGATTCCATAAATATCAGCTAATCTCCATCTAAATGCTTTCTTATATCTTCTTAAATTTTCCGACAACTGTTATTCTCGCATAACAAATAATTCTGAGGATACTATAATAGGTAATGTGGATAAATCTTCTAAGAATGCATACTTTAAATGTGTAGGAATGTTTTCATTTCTAGTTCAGGAGGTTTCTCAATAGATGAAATCAAATTCTTGTTACATTCTGTGGGATCTAACATTTCAAATTTTTCCTGAACATAATCCACATCTTCATTACTCACTTCCGTAGATTCATCTTGAATTTTATCCTCATCTTCATATTTCAAATATTCTTTTTTCAAATTTCATTTTGAATGTCTTCTTAAAATATTTATGGCTTAAATATTTGTTGATATCTAATCTAAAGCATTTAATATGTTGCTCTTTTACATGGTATCTCACTAATTTTGCAATATTAAATGTAACCTCTTGATCCCTAACTCTCATAGTTAATTCTCCTTTCTACATATCTATCAAAGCTCTTCTAGTGGCAAGGAATGGTCTTCCTAAAATGATAGGAATTTTTTTATCTTCCTCCATATCTAATACAATAAAATCCATAGGAAAGATAAATTTATCATCTTTTACCAAAACATCTTCTATAACTCCTTTAGGATAGGTAATCGAATGATCGGCTAATTAAAGAGTTACAGTTATAGGTGAAATGTCTCCTAAACCCAACCTTTTGAAAATTGATAAAGGCATAGGATTAATACTGTCTCCTAAATCACATAAAGCTTTTCCAAAAAATCTTATGACTCAAAATGAAAATCTTCACCCGATTTTTCATTTGCCACCTCATCTTTTTCAACTTCAACTTCCACTTTTTTTTAACTCTGTTTTCCAATTCTTTTCCACTTCTTAGTTGAATAGTCTTAATTTGCACTTTGTTTTGATCTCTAGGATTTACTTCAACATTACTAGGCAATATTTCTGGAGGTTTATTGCTAAGTGTAGTAGCAATACATCCCATTCGATTTTCCATGTTTCTAATTGCAACTCCTTGACTTTGCAATCGGCTTCCCATTTGCAATATAAATTTTTCCATTGACAAATTTTTCTCCTTACTCTATAAATTATTAAAACCTGGAGGGTAATATGGTTTCTATGTTAGATTCCCTTGATTGTTGGAGTTTCTCAATAGGTTCGCAGTGTTGTTTCCCCATTACAGATTTTCAACATTAGAGTTATTATCACTCCAACTAAAATTTGGATTATTCTTCCAACTAGGATTATAATAATTGGAATAAGTATTATTAGAATGAGTATTTATTGCATTTAAGGTCTCATAACAAGATTGAGATTCTATCATTTATCTCGATGAGTTTTCCTTAAGCACGGGTGATGTTTGAGAAAAATTCATTCCATGTTGATCTATCTTCTTTGATATAGTAGCTATTTGGGCAGCTAACATAGATATTACATCAAAATCATGAATACTAGCTACTCTTTTTGGATTTACCCTTTCAGAGGGCCATTCAAAATTATTAGTAGTCATCTCTTCAATTAAAGAATTTGCTTCATCGAATGGTTTTGACATTAATGATCCACCAACAGCAGCGTCAATTATCGATCTAAGAGATCCAACCAATTCATTATAAAAAGTTTGAATTTTTAACTAATCTAACAATGCATGGTTTAGACACTTTCTAAAGAGATCTTTAAATCTTTCCCAAGCTTCATAAATTGATTCCTCTTCAAATTGACAAAAAGATGTAATATCGTTTCTAAGTTTAGCAGTTTTTGAAGGTGGGAAACATTTAGATAAATATTTTTTGTGATAATTCTCCCCAACTTCTATTAGATTCAGGTCCTAATGAGTTTAACCACATCTTAGCTTTATCCCTTAGTGAAAAAAGAAAAAGTTTAAGACTGATTGCATCATTCGAAACTCCATCATATTTAAAAGTAAAACACAATTCTAACAAACTAACAAAGTGTAAATTAGGATCTTCAGTTAGTGTTCCTCCAAACTAATTGTTTTGTATCATTTGGATAATAACAGGTTTAAGCTCAATTGAATTGTCTGCTACAATAGGGTTTTATTCACTCAAATGAATTTCATTTGATTGTAGGTTTAGCATAATGTCTTAAAGATCTCTGAAGATGTTCATTTTCATTTCCAGCAATACTTGAGTTGCAAGCCATTTGGGTAAAATAATCTATCTCTAAACTACAAACACTTTTTTTAGTTAAAGTAAAATAATTCAAATTATAAA
This sequence comes from Phalaenopsis aphrodite, assembly GCA_003013225.1. Lineage (NCBI taxonomy): Eukaryota > Viridiplantae > Streptophyta > Magnoliopsida > Asparagales > Orchidaceae > Phalaenopsis > Phalaenopsis aphrodite. The sequence goes on from NEWO01000210.1 coordinate 671,023, forward strand.
AAAAACTTACTAATACTTTTTGTAACTTCCCCAAAAAAAATGCCAAAAACTTGATGCAGAAGGATTTAGTACGTTATTTTTGTAAATATTTTTCAATGTTACAAAATATACATGACAAATAAAATAGTAAATATGCAGTTTAATCACAACAAAAGTAACTTTAGTGAAAATAGTTTTATCTTTTTTAAAAATCTTTAAACTGCTAAATCCCCTAAAAATAACACAAGTATATGAATCACTCAAGTAATAAAGGACTCCAATAGAGTCCTACATATCGATCCATTAGGGAAGTTAGAAATGCTTATAAGTAAATTCTTATGATTATAATGTAAACTACAATTTAAACTACAAAAGTGAAGTACAAAATTTAAATCTATAGTAAATGGGCGAAAGCTAAACAAATGCAATTAAAAGACTAAGTTAATCCAACTAATTCCTAAACTGTTAAAAGT